>CAUYLG010031364.1:0-144771 GCA_963573385.1 Cacajao melanocephalus | reverse complement strand
GGGCAGTAGAACAAGAATCCTGTTCTCTCTCCCTCTTTTTCTTCCTCTTTCTTTCTCTCGTACATTCTTTTTTTTTCTTTCTTTCACTCTCACTTTCTTTCCTCTCTTTTCCTTTCTTTCAAAAAAAAAAAAAAAAAAAAGTAATTTTTTCAGGAAAGAGCCGTGATCAGATTTGTATTTTATAGAGATGTTCCTGCCATAGTGTAAGGATAGACAGGGGACCAGAGTCAATGAGATAAATTAGTTCTGCTGCAATTGTCCATGCAAGAGGTCTGAACTGAAACATGAACAGAGGAGATGGAAAGAAAGAATAAATTCAACAGATAGTTGAAAAGAAGAGTCTATGAGTCAAGGGGATGAGTTAGAGGAAGTGATGAGCCTGAATCTCAGTATTTATTAAACATCTTTCTACCAAATTTTTCTTAGGTTTTTAAATGAGAACCAACATATATAACATTGCGGAAAGCCATGCAAATAATGCACAATATTTCAGCTCCATGAATTATCACAAGTGAACACATTCATGTATTCCCCATGCATCCAGTCACTTATTGGCCTACCGGAGCCTCAAAAGAAGTGACAACCACTTGCTAAGGCCAAAAACCACATTATGTTGCATTTCTTGCTACCTCTCATTGCACAGATCTCAGCCATCAGCAAGTGCTATAAGCTCTGTCTTCAAAATATGTCCAGAATTCGACCTGTTCTCACCATCTCCACTGCTCCTACCCTACTCCAAACTCATTTCTAACTGGGACTCTTGCCATAACCTCCTGTGTGTTCTCCCACTCTGTCTAACCTTGCTTCCCTGCAATTTGCTGTCGTCACAGCTGCTGGAGTGGTCCTTGTAACACAGGAATGGTATCATGCTACTCCCTGTAGTGGATTGCCTTAATGGCCCTAGTTCTTCACCTCTCCCTGTATCGGTGCCCTTTGCCATGTAACTTTGCAGTAATCTGCCCTGCCTCTTTGACTCGAAGTTCAGTTATAAGACGGTTTAGTAGTAGATACAATGTAAGCCGAAGTTTGAACTGGATTCAGGCAGTATGGCTTTATCTTTGGCAAAATTGTCTTGTATGCTATGTTTCTCCCGCCTTAGGTCTGGATTCACGTCTCACGAGATGTAGCTGATTCGTTCAACCTAATTCACCTCCAGAACTCTAGCTGCAAGGGTATCTATGAACCATAGGCTCTGCAACACAAGAAGCACTAGAATCAAGTTGCCATGAATGGGGAGTGATCCAAGTCAGCAGCCACCACCTCTCTCCTGCTTCAATGTGCCTTTCTGGATTGCCTTGCATAGTCTTGCCCCTGTCCTTGCCATTACCCCAAAGATCCCCCTACTCTACTCTCTGGATCTCAGAGTCCTGGCCAGGGTCTCAGGACCCACAGAATATCGCATCTTTCTCAGGGGCCCTTCCCTACCCACAGTGTCCCATGTTGGTCTCTGCCCCACCCTGCACAGTGTCTTTTAGAAATCTCCTCCCACACTCCACAGCTGGCATCAGATAAAAAGGGATCTCCAGCCTCTCTCACTATGCACCTGTCCCCACTTCCTTCTCACTGCACTCGAGACTCGATCCAGCTGCCCATTCTATCTCCACCTCGCCCTGGACACTAACCACTTAGCATCATCTTTTTGGCTAAATTTGAATCCCACAGAGCGAGAGTTCACATCAAATCTCCCGCTCTTCGGACTTTTTTCCCACTATATCTTTTATTTGGAAGCAGGACCATCTTATCCATCAGGCACTGGTAGCATAGTGCCTAGAGGTTCACAAAAATGCTTAATTTCTTTTAAAATTAAAATTAAAAAAAACAGAAAACAAGAATAACAAATCCAGCCTGGATTATATTCTTTATCGAACACATTTATAGGCCATATTTTTACATTTTTCTTTGATGCAGAAAGAGGCCCACAAACACAAAAGTGCTTTAGGCAAACAAAAATCATAATATAATCATGGTTGCCTCTTAATACACTGTCACCTTTCATAGGTGTATGTATGCTTCAACTTCATACTATAAACATTGCTCAGGCTGGAGTACAGTTGTGCAATCATGGCTCACTGCAGCCTCAACCTCCCAGGCTCAAATGATCTACCCACCTCAGCCTCTCAAGTAACTGGGACCACAGGTGTGAGCCACCACGCTCCACTAAATTTTTTTATTTTTTGTAGAGGCAGGGTCTCCCTATGTTGCCTAGGCTGGTCTCAAACTCCTAGACTCAAACAATCTTCCTGCCTTGGTCTCCCAAAGTGCTGGGATAACAGGCATGAGCCACAGTGTCCAGCTGGCATTTTTTTTTTCCTTTTTGTAAGAGACAGAGTCTCCTTCTGTTCCCAGGCTGGAGTGTAGCCGTACGATCATAGATCACTGCAGCCTCAAATTCCTGGGCCCAAGTGATCCTCCCACCTCAGCCTCCCCAGCAGCTGGTACTATAGGCATGTGCCACTAGGCCCAGCTAAATTTAAAAATATATATATTGTAGAGATGAGATATCACTCTGCTGTTCAGGCTGGTCTCAAACTCCTGGCCTCAAGTGATCCTCCTGCCTTGGCCTCCCAAAGTCCTAGGATTATAGGTGTCAGCCACTATGCCTAACCAAGGTGGCCTTTTTACATATTCATTTTCCTTGCAGAAATGATCTTCTTATTAGAAACTTGTTTGAATTGACTAAGTGCAACATGGTCCCCACAACATAGAAATGTCAGTGATTGCATTTCCTTTCTCCATTCTAGGGTCAGAGTCACAGATGGTGGACTGAGTGGGCCCCTCATAGTTGCTTAATCTACATGAAGACAGTGGAGATCACCCATTGTTGGCTGAAAGATTACAATTAGATAGCATTCTCCCATGGTATTCCAGGCAAATGAGAGGAGGTGGTAGGTATTGCTCTTTCATTACTTTATTCATCTGCATGAATCTCGGCTCCTTCCACTTACTAGTTATGTGACCTGGGCAAGTAATTCAAGCTCTCTCTGCCTCAGCTTCCTGAACTGGATACTGAGGATAAATAGGTACCAGCCTCAGAGGCCTGTGGTGAAGAATAAATGAGAGAATCCATATCAAGTCTGTGCCTGATGAGCACTCGAGAGGTAGTCACTATCATCATCACCAATTATTACTTGGATAAAAATTTGAGTGCTGACATGTTTATTAAATTGACATAAGTTTACTGAATGAACCAAGAAGTTATCAAACATCCAAATGCCTTGACTCGGAGCTCTGTTTCTCTTCAGCACTCCTCAATTGAGCACACAGGCTGCTTGGCCTTGGATCAGTCCAACCTGGCTACACAAATCCTGCATGTTCTTATTCACAGGTCTTTGGTCATGCCTTACCATGCTGAATGTCTGCAGATTGAGGAGAGAATTTGTCTGCATCCCCACAGTGGAGTTATAAAAGAAGTATCTCCAACAGCCAACTAATGTCTTTCCACACCCAGTTTTGCCTCCACTTCAGAACATTCTCCACTGAGCGGTGAGAGATCTTTTTGATGGTGTGTACTAGATGGCATCACTTCCCTGATTATCCCTTTAAAGGTTTCTCTTTGGAGGTAAAGTACACGCTCACAGTGGCCTACTGGGCCCTCCACCCTCCACCCTCCACCCTGCTGGCATCTCCAGTGTCTGTTTTCTACTGTCTCCCACTCCCAGCTCCGCACTCCAAACCTAACCTGAGTGTTCAGTTCCTCAAGCAACAACTTCTCTTTATCTCACAGTCCTCCTACCTGCCTCCCCCTGGGCTTTCCTCTGTAGAGGCCAATTTTCTCTTTTCTCTTCACTTGGCTACTTTTCAGTCCCCTGCTGACTCTGACCCCAAGACTGGATTAGATTCCCCTGCTTCGCTCTCTCAACAGCATCTAGTATTTCCCCAACCACCACTGCAGTCTGCTGTTCTACCTGTTTAACATCAGTGTTCCCAAGAGACTGTAAGCTTTGTGGAGGCACCATTATGTCTGTCTTGTTTGTGACTATATCCTCAGCACCTACCACAGTGCTTGTTCATGGTGTCCCTCAACATATTTATTGACTGAAGGAATAAATTAATACATTAAAGAAGAAAAAGTCCCAAAAAGATAAAACCAAAAATAAGTCTCAATGCCAAGAATCAGTTCACATCCACTTAATAAACACAGGTGTAGGACCAGAGAATAAGAAAGATATATGGATAACCACTCTGCCTCACTTTCCTCATCTGTTAATCAGGTCTATTTAAAAAGTCCACCTTACCGGGTTGTTGTGAGTATTAAGGTAATTAAATAGCCCAAGTGTGGTGGCCTTATGCCTGTAATCGCAGCATTTTGGGAGGCCAAGGTGGAAGGATCACTTGAGCCCAGGGGTTGGAGAGCAACCTCGGTAACAAAGTGAGACCCTGTCTCTACAAAAAATACAAAAATTAGCTAGGCATGGTGGTATACACCTGTGGTTCCAGCTACTCAGGAGATTGAGGTGGGAGGATCACTTGAGCCCACGAGTTTTAGACTACAGTGAGCCAAGACTGTGCCACTGCACTCCAGACTGGACAACAGAGTGAGACCTGGTCTCAAAAAAAGTAACTAAAGAAAAAAGGTTTCCAGAAGCCTCTAGAATTCTAGAAGCCTCTAAAAATTAATTAATTAAAGAAAAAAGAAGGTAGTTAAGGCCGGGCACAGTGGTTCATGCCTGTAATCTCAACACTTTGGGAGGCCAAGGCAGGAGAATAGCTTGAGTCCAGGAGCTCAAGACTAGCCTGAACAACATAGTGGGACTCCATCTCTACAATAAATTTAAAAATTAGCCAGTGTGGTGGCATGCACTTGTGGTCTCAGCAACTCAGGAGGCTGAGGTGGTAGTATCACTTGAGCCCAGGAGTTTGAGGCTACACTGAGCCATGGCTACACTGAGCTGTGACTGCACCACTGCACTCCAGCCTGGGCAACAGAGTGAGACCCAGTCTCAAAAAAAAGAGCAAAACAAAACCAGAACAAGGAAGTTAATACACATAAAGCACTTAGAACAGGATTTAGGATATGCTAGTATTGTATATGAGGATAAGGATGATGATGATTTACTTTTGACATCTTTCCTGGGTAGAATAATCCACATGACACAGTGAATGTGCAGGCAGTTTACTGAGGCAAGCATGTGCTGGAAAGCACGTTTGTGCACTGGTGATGCCCACTGCCCCATCCTAGAGGGGCAGGAGCAAATCAGCTGAGACTGCTACTTCCTGAAGTTTCCTGTTATCTACAACATGGTACAGAATAGAAAGTTACAACCTTGCTCTGTGGAAATGCACGTAAACCACTGCTGCATTTTCAGCCCATCTAGAGAACTGGGCCAAATGAGTATTCCATCTTTATTCTCCCAAGTCCCCAAGAATAACACTTCAAAGAGCATGTTTGCATCCCTACAACAGATAACGGCACTGCCATAAGCTTCAGGGTCCACACGTGCTACAGATAGAATGAATTAATAATTTCACATATTTATAAAATATAAATTAACCCAAGAAATATATCACTCCAAGTAAAATTCCTGCTTTTTGAATCTGAGCAGAGAAAGACACTTTGATAAATGAAAATCTAGTAAATTTTCATTATATGGCATCACCAAAATTGCATTTATCACATGGAAAAATAATCATTTCTTTCTGATATACAGGTGTTGACACACCAGAAGCATCAGGGAGGGGTAATCCAGAAAACTGACTTTTTAAATTACATTTGATGAGTTAGCTATTTTTTTAACAATAGAAAGGAAAGTAATATGATCAGTAAGAATTCTAGAGGCTCTAGTGCATTTATATAAGCACAGTAAATTATTCATAAAAACCATGGAGCATTTATCATCGTCTTTGTGTATTATATACCATGTCTGTGTGGAACCCAGCTGCTTTGATGGTAAACAGCTATTCTCTCTGAAACCTGGCCTTATCTTGCTCTGCTCTGTGTTGACAGGTTCCCTTAATAGCCAAACTGGTTTTCCTGGAAGAAGAAAAAGAAAGCAGTGCAAGAAATGTATGTATTAGACTTCTTTCTTTTCCATAATACTGTCATGATAATTTATATTCATATTCAAAGATGTAAGGATCCATACACCAGCTTTGAAGAGAAGTGGTCAAAAATGTAAAACAGCATCCTATATTAAATATACCATGGCAAAAAAAAAATTGTCAGTATATTCTACAATAATACAATATACTAAAAATCAACCTTTTGTAGTCTTATGTCCCTGAACCTGAAACAAAACAGTGTTTATACCTGCAAGAATGCTGTAGGCATGCAGATTATTTATTACTGGGTTTAGGGATTATTTTATTGTTGGATAAGCTTGAGGGAGGCTATGTATTATCTATGAGATACTTCCAAACCTTTTTAAAAACAACATCATTAGAGATGAGAGCAACTCAGGAACATAAGCCTCTGTTTGTCCCATAAAGAAGTTTCTATTCAGCACCTGAAATAATTCTATAGCTTGGAAATTTTATATATATATATATATATATATGTATATATATATATATATATACACACACACACACACATATATATAGAAAAGGGTTGTTGGCTGAAAGATATATATATATATATATATACACACATATATGTGTGTGTGTGTGTGTGTGTGTGTGTGTATAGCGTAGGATTTCATACCTATGATAGTGAAAAGCAAGATTAAGGAAAGAAGAAATCATTAGAATCACCCCTAGGTAAAGAAATATGTGAGCTGAGATGGAAGGCCTATATATGTAAAGCCAGGAAACACTTATTTCCATATTGCAAAATGTGTCAAGTTTTAGAGATAATAACATTGACTAAACAATGTTAATGACAATAAATCTCTCAGAAATACCCAGAACTGGAATCTCTCCCTCTAGCTCAGGATGGTCTGTGAACAAACCAAGGAGCTCACCTTTGCCCTCCTCTCCTATTCTGTGGCATTTTCCAATTGCTCCCAGGTGAACTAGAAAATTTCCCTTTAGCAGCAGAACCTGGATGTGGCAAACAGAAGGACCCAAAGTTACCCTTAGTGGAAGCTCTCTAAGAGCCCACACTGCTGCAGCTACAAAACAGACAGCAGGAGATTCTCTGAGAATCAGGCCTATGAATTCTGCCCAGACCAGGCCACCCGGCCGCTTGGCAAGGCCCACCTGGGCAGACACTCAAGGGCTGCGGCCACACTCAAGGCCACCTGAGAGAATGGAAGTGATTCTTCCTGCTCCATACTCCTCCATCCCACTAGGTTTTATTAGGAATTTCTATTGTAGAAAATTCTGCATAAATCATATGTATCTGAGCCAATTTCATCCTTCCCACCAGCACACCAGGGAAAGCATTCAGTACAGAGTAAAAGAGCAACACACAGGAAAAGGAGAAGCCGGAGTAGTGTGTGGTCTCTGTTTTGACCATATTATCCAAACTTCTTCCCAGACCTGTTCTTTCACAGCATAAAAATCACACTGATAATTCCCAAGTGGTAGGCCTGGATAATATGCTGGATATAAATCTTATTCAAGAAGAGGAATAATAGGTGATGCCATTGCATAGAAACTGCATTTTACTAGGAATTGCTACTGTATAAGAACTCTGCATAAATCATCTCCGGAAGTTTCTATTATCATTCCACTCTCCAGGAGACAAAACTGAAGCTCAGAGACATTAAGTAATTTGCCCAAGATTACATAGCTGGTCAGTATATGAGCTAGGATTTGAACACAGATTTTTAAGACTGCATGCTCTTTTTTAACCACTGAACCAAATCATACTATTTATCTTTGTAGATCAGGCAAATGTGGAGAGTATGAAAACAAGTAATGGTTTCATCAAAATATGCATGTCAACTTTATCCATGTATTTGAATGAGGGACATTACAAGGCATTACAAATGTTGATTTGTCATATACGTATATATACATACACATATATACACACACTTAGGCTAAATTAATGGAACAGTACAAACACAGGAAGGCATAGGCAAGACAAAAAGGCTGTATCATGTAATCAGATGATCTGATTCTGTGGCCATAAGGGGTTTCCTCCAGCCTTATGAATAAAGGCCTATGTGGATAACTCCAGAGACTGCAAAGTATAAGGTTGCTGCCTCCCTCTTCAGACTAATCAAATAGAAATACTACTAAAAGCAATGTGGTAACCTGATTGGATCCCGGAACAGAAAAAAATGACATGAAGGGAAAAATTAATGAAACCTGAAAAAAGTTTAGAGTTTAGTTAACGTACCAACATTAATTTCTCAGTTTTGACAGATACACCACAGTTATGTTAAATATAAACAGTAGGGCAAACTGGGTGGAGGGAACACAGGAATATTGTACTATATTTTTTATTTTTGAGATTGGGTCTCCTTCTGTTGCCCAGGCTGGAGTGCAGTGGTGTGATTACAGCTCACTGCAGCTTCTGGCTCAAGCAATCCTCCTGCTTCAGCCTCCTGAGTAGCTGGAACTACCGGAATGCACTACTACATTTGGCTAATTTTTTAATTTTTGTAGAGATGAGGTCTCACTATGTTGTCCAGGCTGGTCTTGAGCTCCTGAGCTCAAATGATTCTCCTGCCTTGGCTTCCTAAAGTGTTGGGATTACAGGCATAAGACACAGTGCCCAGCCTGTACTATCTTTAGAACTTTTCTGTAAATCTAAAGTTATTCCAGTATAAAAATATTCTGTTTTAAACATTAAGTAAAATATAAATATAGGAGAGAGGGAGGGAGAGAGCAACAGCACAATCCTAGAGGCCAGAAAATCATCTTGCTAGCCTCTTAAATCCATAGAGCAAAATCATGCAGGATAATTTTGTAAATGCTTTTTCATGTTACTGATATGGTACACAGGTATAAAAGATTCACCTGTGTATATTCAAATGAACAGAAAAATAATTCTCAAAGATTAGAAACATACACGTTAGACCAAAATTTTGCTTTGTCAGAACAGCTCTCCAAGAAGCTCATCCTCTTGTGAGCATGTCATTAGCAGGGATTCCCTTTGCTGGGGACGGGTATGAGAAGAATCTGCTGCCAGACACAAAAAAGAATTGAAAAAAATGGCAAAAAATACCATGTTCTTAGAAAAAGAATCAATATTCTTAAATGTCAATTTTTTCCTAAATCAATCTGTAAATGTATTAATAACATGTTTCCAACAGAAAGGTTGAAAGTATTTTTTAGGGGAACTAAGCAAGCTGATTTTAATGTTCATAAACAAGCAAGAACAGCCATGAAAATTCAGAAAAGGAGCAGTATAAAAGGGAGCAAACTCTGTCTGATTTTAAAATATATAATAAAAGTAAAATTTTAAAAACAAAGTGAGACTGGTATCTAACTAGACAAACTGATCAAGGGAATAAAACAGAATGTCCAGAAATAGTATTGAGGCAAATGGGTGGTGATACGGAAAATATCACTAACCTGGTTTTTTGGTGTTTTGTTTTGTTTGGTTTTGTTTTGTTTTGAGACAGAGTCTCGCTCTATCACCTGGGCTAGAGTGCAATGGCATGATCTTGGCTCACTACAAGCTCCATCTCCCTGGTTTAAGTGATTCTCCCGCCTCAGCCTTCTGAGTAGTTGGGATTACAGGCACCCGCCACCAAGTCCAGCTAATTTTTGTATTTTTAGTAGAGACAGGGCTTCGACATGTTGGCCAGGCTGGTCTCAAACTCTTGACCTCAAGTGATCCACTCATTTTGGCCTCCCAAATTGCAGAGATTACAGGGGTGAGTCACTGCACTTGGCCCTAAAGCTGGGTTTTTTTCCTATTATATGTTCCACTAAAACAAATTCCAGATGTATTAAATATGCATTCATATACAAAGTAGGTAAAAACATAGAAAGACGTTTTAAAAAATTTATTTTGGGAAAACCCTCCTTAATTATAACATAAAAACCTAAAGTCAGAAAATATAAGAAATGGGTATCTGACTACATACAAATAAAAACTTTCTGAATAAAAATAAAAACTTTTGTATTTTACTTTATTACATAAAGTAATATTACAAACATATTTACCAGTTTGCTGTTTATATTTTACTTTATTTAACATAGAAAAATACAAACAGCAAACTGGTAAATATGTAATTCATATCCCAGAAAAAAAGTACTAACATTATCAATACATAAAGAGCAATAACAAATCAATAAGAAAAGAATAACAAACCAATAGAGAAATAAGTCAATGATATGAATATACAGTTCAGCAGAATATGAAATATATACTCAGGAGGCTAAAACCAGAGGATTACTTGAGGCCCAGAGTTTGAGGTTGCAGTGAGCTATGATTGTATGACAGCACTCCAGCCCGGGAAACAAAGCATGACCCCTATCTCAAAAAAAAAAGAAAGGAAATATGAAGAGCTCTTTAAACTTTTGCAGAGATGTTCATCCTTACTTGTATAAAACGTACACATTAAAATACATTGAAGCAATATTTTCACATTATGGACGAGCAAAGAGAAATTTGATCAGTGTGAGAAAGCAGGCACTCTCATATATGGGTGGTGGATGTATGAATTGGTATGATCTTTATGGAATGCAATATGGCAACACAATTTCAATCATAATCACAAATGCTCATACCATCTGACCTAGCAATTTCAATTCTAATCATTTGCGTTTCATGTACATTCTCACAATTGCAAAATCACCACAAACACAAGAATATTAATTACCACATTCTTGGTGCTAGCAAAAGATTAGATACTACTTAAATATCCATCAGTAGAGGACAGGTAAAATAAACTAGAAAACATCCATGTAGAATACTGTTATAGACACAAAGAAGGAAGCAGCTCTAGAAAGACTAAGGGTAAAAGGCTTCCAGAATATGTTACGTTAAAAAGGTAAACCATGAAACAATGAAGGGTATGCTATCATTTGTCGGGGTGGGGAGGGTGTATATATATTTAGAAATGGATATAAAATCTGAGATTTGGTAATGGAACTTTATAAGTTTTATCTTTTGTCCTAATTTTTAAAATAATAAACATTCATTTCATTTTAAATAAGAAAAATAAACACAGTTAATTTTTTAAGGAACTCAATCAAATGCCCTATAACTACCCAAACTCGTTTCTGGAAAGAGAAGAAAGTGAAAACAAATAAAACCACCTGGTTCTTTAGGTCTCTCTCCCTGATCCTAAGCAGTCACCATCCTCTCCCTGGGAAAACAATGCAGTGTTAAACCCTCAAAGCCTCCCAGCTCAGTTGTTAAGGTAATTGTGTTTACTCTTTTCCAAACAAAGTAATTTGAATCAGAAAAGTAAATGTGCTCTGTCTTCAGGTTCTTTGATGTCATCTTCCTCCTTGTGCAGGAGTGTATGATGCCTGCCTGCTGCCCAGAGCATTACACACAGATTCTCTAAGCATTGCCATAGCTACACCATTCTGCTCGGAATAATGATATAAAACAAATAAAACATAAGTAAAATCAAATTTGAAATAAAACAATAGGTCCTAAAAACATAAGCTGTGTGTGTTTTTCTCTTCCCTTTGAACACTTGTGCTGATTATGAAACTTTGGAGTATTTTAAAATTTCAGAACAATTTTGTGTGCTAAAGCCCCAGAGGCATGACTATTTTCTTTCCTGAAAATAACATCTGATCAAGGCCAATGGTATGTTTGAAACATTAAGAGCCAGTGTTTGTACCTCCTAAGCCTATCAGATGATTTCCCTCTAGATGACCCTTGTTAAACATCACATCAGCTCTAAATGTGATTTTAGGATTTTAGGTTCTTAAGACTCCGAAGCTGGTAGCTGTTTAGTCATCCAGGCCGGATCTATGCAGGCAAAGGACTGAGTGGTTCATGCTGTATTAGGTGAATTATCTGAGTTAGCCAAATAAAACCCTCTGGCCTGTGGGATACCGACTGTCCCAAACCACCTCACAGTCACTTCATTCTCACTCTGGGCTGTCCTGGGTCTACTCGCCTGGAGCTTCAGCTTCTTTTTCCCGTTTTCCTCTTTTTAACACTCCTTTGCTCCCTCTTTTTTTGTAACAACAAATTTGGAGTTGGAAGTTACTTTAAGAAGAAAAGAAAGTTAGGAAAATATTTAAAATAAATCGATTAGAATGTCCCTTGCTCATTTAACACCCAGGGGTTAAGCTTCTATAATGGCATTTAAATCCTCGGGTTTTTCTTTTTTTTTTTTTTTTCCATTACTTTATGTACTTGCAATAAAAACATTCCTTTAGACTTTAGAAATTCTAAATAAAACAAGAACAAAAGATTGTTCCTTCTTTTCAACTCTCCACCCAAATGTTACCATTGTAAATCAAGGTAGCAAAGTAAATTAACTACTGGCATTTAAATGTTTGCTGTCCCAAATATTTATTCCTCCCCACTCCCCCAATTTGTTTTATACAAAACAATGCTCATAAAAACAATAAATACTCATTCTTTGTCTACTAAAAATTTTAGATCAAAGTACTGTGTGGCCCAAATCCTGAATTGTAAAAAGTAATGTTTGTTCAGCAGGAAGCCTTCAACTTCCCAACAGCAACCTGACCAAGTTTGGTTTCCAATTTTCTCTAAGCACTGGCAGTGCTAGGTGTAGACATAATAATATGATTCACTCCACATTTGCATAACAGACTTTGCATCTGGAGTTTTACTTACCCCTTGTGCATGATGTGTTAGAATGGGATGTATTTTGGTGTCAAGGAAAACCTGAATTTACTGTCACCTGATGCTCCTATGCAGCTACAATTCAGTTCTGTCATGGATAAGAACAAGAGTGTATGTATGCCTACTTCCCTAGGATGCTGAGATGATCAGGTGAAATAACACACCCATGGCTGCTGGCCCACAGTGGGCCTGCCCACTATTGCACATGCCATACCAGGTTGTTTTTCTATGTTTGCATATTTGCCTCCCACTACTAGAATGTCTACTCCTCTGGGAAGGAACTAGGACACCCCCCGACTCCCACCTCCTGCAGCCTCAGAGTAGCTTCCATGTACATTCTTAAAAACTGATTTAAGCATACTGATTTTTAAATTCTTTTCTTGGGCTCACAAAAATTACTCTACCCCATACCACTGCTCCCCACCAAGAGGACACTAGAGCCTCCATTTCCCCTGCCACATTCCTACCTCTGGAGCCCTATTCAGGCTGAACATTTACAGGAGCTGTGAGAACCTATGGTTCCCTCAACCTCTAGCCCTGAAACAAGCTAGGTTGCCACAAACTATCCTGACCCTTGCCAGCCCCAGACTGCCCAGTGCCTCCCTGTCTTTCATTCGCTGTGCTTCAGCCCCAGCCCCGCCCCTACATGCACACACGCACATGCACATCACTCCCAGGCGTAGAGTGCCAGGCAGTCCATACTTTCCATCCAGGCTCACAGAAGGATTTCCACAGCACTCACCACTCACACCTTTCTGCTGGCCTGATTCCCTCTGCCCAGAGGGTGAGAACAGCTCTGTGTTTCCCTGAGGTGGAAGCCCTACCCCAGAGCCTTTGTGTGTGCCTTGTTTAGTGACAAAGCTGTCCCTGGGGACATGCTCTTGAGTAATGACCTTGGCAAACAACTTTAAAACAACTACCAACAATCCACTCTAGGGCAGATTATTCAAGGGTAGATACACACTGCTCACCCCCTGCAAACTCTTTTGTGGTCCCATAACTGCCCTTGGGCTCATCTTTCAGACAGTACAAGGAGAAATGACTGGAGGCTCATTCACAGTCTGGGTAAATTGTTTCTGGTGAGGTGGACTACTCTCCTCCTAAATTATTCAGGAACTCATACTGATTGAAGCACTTTGGAACAACCAGTTGTGCTAGTTGCTACAAGGGAGATAATTATAAGACACAGCCCTGCCTTCAGCAGCTTTATTAGAAGCAGCATAGAGCACAGGTTCCAAATCCCAGCTCTGCCACAAACCATCTGCATGACCCTTAGCCTAACTCTGAGCATCAGTTTTCATATCTGTGAAATGGAGATACTCTACAGATTGTTTCCAGGACTGGAAATCACATATGTGATAGGCAGGGCAAGCAGTAAATAGGGTGTAAATGACAAGTGTTTGTTTCTGTGTGGTTATATCGTTTTCTGAGTGCTTGCTGAGAGGTGCAGTCCATGCTCTCAGGAGATTTATGGACACAGGAAGGAAGAGGAGGCAAACAAATCACCTAGTACCAGAGTAGACTTCTCTATAGGGTAAAGTTCTAGCGTTGGGCCAAAGGAAGCTGCAGTCATATCTGCCTAGGGTGGGGAAGTCCTTCATAGAAAAGGTGACACAAGCTAGAGCATGAAGGATGTTTAAGCACAGCACAAGTGGTGAAGACTGGAACCGCATTTCAGATGCAGGGAAAGCCTGAGAAAAGGCCTAGAAAACTGCATGGGGTTGAACACCTGGAGCCTATTGTGAAAGCCTGGGCCATGTGGTATGACTGTTGTGTGGAGAAGACTGAGGGAGAATCAGAGGCAGAGCACAAAGTGAGTTCTTGTAAGCAACTGAGGCAGGCAGTTGCTATTGAGCATGTTTTTTCTTTTGATAATCTTTATTCATTTTAATTGTAACAAACAGCATATGCTCATTGTTAAAGAAAAATCACTTAGTAAAGAAGTGCAGGGAATAAAAAGCAAATGATCCTGTCCCATTCCCTACAAGTAAGAGTTTACCCTTCTGGACCTTTCATTAGAGAGTATTTTAGGCAAGAAGATGCAATGCTCAGATCTGTACTTTAAAAAATCACTTTGGGGCTGTGCACAATGGCTCATGACTGTAATCCTGGCACTTTGGGTGACCAAGGCAGGCGGATCGCTTGAGCTCAGAAGTTCAAGACCAGCCTGGGCAACATGGAGAAACCCCGTCTCTACTAAAAATATAAAAAATTAGCCAGGTGTGGTGTTGCGTGCCTATAATTCCAGCTACTCGGGAGGCTGAGGCACAAGAATTGCTTGAATCTGGGAGGTGGATGTTGCAGTGAGCCAAGATCATGCCATTGCACTCCAGCCTGGGTGACAGAGCGAGACTCTGTCTCAAAAAATAAATAAATAAAAATCATTTTGGACAGAAGGTAGTGGATGAGGTGACTGAAGCCAGAGAGACTCCCCAAGTGATGGGGCACTTGTCTCACTTGTCTTTCAGAGAGACAGTGAGAGTCTGTATGTACTGAGGCAGTGCTGGGCACTCACCGTCATGCAAGTGAGGGAGAGAGAGGAATTACAAATGGCACCCTGGTTTTGGCTTATGAGAATGAGATTAGATATACAGAAGAGCCAGAGGTTTGCAGGAGGAAGTTATGAGTATAGTTTTGGGCATGATGAGTTTGATGTGGCCATCAGAGGCAGAAAATGATGCCCAAGGTCTGGAGCTTAGGAGAGAAATGTGGCCTAAAGAAGCGGATGTGAAGTACCTTTCATGAGGTGGAGATTGCTCAGGAAGAACCAGAGGAAAGCTTATATTTAAGAAGCAAGCAGATTTAAGAGACCTTTCCAGGGAGACAAAGAAGGAGCAGACAGAGGAGGAGAAAGAGGAGAGCAGTGTGATGGCAAATTGGAGAGAATTTCAGGAAGGATCAAGGGCGTCAAATGCTGTGCAGGGAACAAGGAGTCCAACGGAAGTGAGGGCCAGTTTTGCCCTTAGCAGTCATCAAGGAAGGGGCTGACAGTGGAACAGGTTCAGGGCTTTGTTTATATTATCAGAATAGAGCAGGGAGGAAACATGACACAATGTCCGCAAGTGTTACTTCTAGGTGTTCAGATGACGGTGATTGCTATTTTCTTCTGTCCCTAGAAAAAGGGTGAGGGAGGAAGATGAAAGCACAACATTCCAAAAGGAAACCCTTTAAAATTACACAGATGAAGCAAGTTTATTCAACTTGCTTAAGCATTTAAAGTCTTAAGAGATCAGCTTTATGAGGAATATGGCATAAAACAAGATAGTCGTTACATATTACTGCTTGCCATTGTGTGAAGGCCCCACATGAAGCACGGTGTGAAACTTTCTGGCTCTTCCAAAGATCCTCCAGAGCCAGCTCAGGAACTCACAGCAGGTTTTTCCCAAGCTTCAGCCATTTGCATCTAGGATTTTTGCCACATCTCTTTACCACCAGTCTTATGATAAGCATTTTATTTAAACCAACTACTTAGATGGACCCAGTTATATCACAATAGTAAATGGAAAATCATTATCAAAATAGAAGATAACTAAAAAATAAATATAATGAAGGAAAAAAAACTCTCTTAGTATTAATTCTAGCAAGATTCTCTCAACAACTCACCATTTCTGCCTGAGGCCTGATGTAGCTGTCTGGTAAAAAGGGAAATAAACAAGCACTGGAAATGGTTACAGATTTGCAGATACTGTAGTTTTTTTTCCAGAGGCAAATCTGTGACTAGAATTCAGTTGCAATTAGTTTACTTGAGAGGTGGAGGAAATGTGGAAACACAATGAGGGAGGTGGGAAGTGAGGCAGAAAAGAGAAAGAAGCCATTGAATAACATTTTATCAAGCCATCTCTCACTCTGGACAACTGGAGCTTCATCCCCCTGGGGAAACTCAGGGAGCCAGTATAGAACACACCTCAGAATTCCCTACATGAAGAATGAGAGAGACAAGGTATTTATATACCAACTGTTGTTAGTTACTTGTTGAAGGTCAATCCCTAGGACATTACTTCCCCAGCATTCCTGAGCTGCCTTATAGGCAGCAAAGCAGGTCTCAGAGTGAAGAGAAGGCCTTGGGCAAAGAATATAGGGGCTGCAGGTGGAACTCTGGCAGGCATACACCCACTTGACAAAGGTGAAAGGTATGGGTCAGGTTCCAATAGAGGCTGCTACAGGTGCTAGATTGATAGAGAATAGGAAAAGGAAATAGCTCTCTCATTATTTGAGTGAAAGGAATTTATTGCTAGTCAAGGCTCCTCAACCCCTGGAAACCTTCAAATACTCTTGTAAAGCCTGAAACAGCTCAGCAAGGATAGAGCCGGGCCCAACAAGGGTCCTGAGGGGCCTGCTGGAATTCCATCCAGGCCACTGAAAAACAGAACTTTTCAGATATTTTGTTTACTCTTCTCCCTATCAATTAGAAATAGCCTCATAATGCCTGCCTGCTCAACAGAGAGTTCTGAAGTTCTCTCTCTAGAAGCAGGTCATTAAGATGAAAATCCACATTGATAACACAGACAAATGAGAGTATGACTGTTCACTTTTAAAAGGAATTTTTACCTTTAAAAAAGGACCATCAAATGCCTACTAATAACAGCTTCCCTGATTTGTTTAAAATATGATTTATTATGTTTATATATATCAAGCTATATCCTTTTAGGAGATCACAATTATATCAAGAGGTAAAGTATATAGGTACTATGTGCTACGATACTTGTGTGTATGTATTGTTTTAGATATTCTTTCATCTAACAAACATTTATTGGATTCGATCTACAAATCAGGAACTGTTCGAGGTACCTAGATTTATAGCAATGAAGGAAACAGACAAAAATCCCTTCCCTTCAGGGAATTACATTCTACTAGGGAAGATAGTAAAAAAATGAAAGAATAAAACATATAGGATGTCAGCTGGCAATAAGTACTACAAATACAGTGAGAGAAGAGGATAAAGAGTACCAACAGCTGGGGGAGGAGTTAGAATTTTAAATAGGGTGATCAGGGAAGACCTTACAGACAAGGGATATTTGGAAAGACCTGAAGGTCAGGGAGTGAGCCATGTGAAGATCTGGGGAAACATTACTATAGAGAGAGGAAATAGCCTCTGCAAAGATCCTGGGATAAGAACATGCCCAAGATTTGAGAATGCAAAGAAACTCAAGTGGTCAATGCACAGAAAGCAAGGGAAACAGTGAGAGATGAGATCAGAAAAGTAGGAGGTGAGCGTAGATCACACAGACCCTGCAGAACATAAAGAAACGGTAAACTACTAGGGTGTTCTGAGCAGAGGAGAGACATAAACTGATCTACGTTTGTAAACCAAAAAAAGTCCTAAGGCCCCCAACTGACTGAATGGACCTCCTCTGGACCATGGGGATCCCAGAGAAACTGAAAAACTAAATTCCCAGCCATAAGAGGAAGGGACATCAGGTATGCGTGGTTATACCCCTCCCTTCTGGAGTTTAGGCACAACTGACCAACATTAACACTGAAATAGAGATCATAAGACTGACAGAAACAGACTCTTTGTGGCAATAAGATACCAAATTCCAACCTGATTCTGATATAGCATCACATGAGACAGAAGACTCTGAAAAAAAATAAAGTGATTTTACCCTAGTAATATATTTCTTTGACATATTTTGAAATGGCCCTAGAAAGCCCTCTCTTGGGGAAATCTGCATCTCTAGAAAATCTTCCCTTTCTAGTTTTTTCCTGGCTCTAAAAGGAACTAAATGAGAGTCTGATACCTTTAAGTTTTGAAAAGAGACATTTACCAGCTATTCTAAGGCTGGAGGTTTAATCTAAATAACAAGAACCTTGGATTTCACAATCCTCCTGGCATCTTGACTCTAGCATGTCTTTGTACTGACTTCAAGTCTAGACAAAGCTTAACTCTTTCAACCAATTGTCAATCAGAAAATCTTTGAATCCACTTATGACTTATGAGTAACCCCCTCATACTCTGACATGTCTTGCCTTTTGGGGCCAAACCAATGTATATTTTACATGTATTGATCTAAGTCTTTACTTGTAACTTCTGTTTCCCTAAAATGTATAAAACCGAACTGCAGCCAGGCACAGCAGCTCACACTTGTAATTCCAAAACTTTGGCCAAGGCAAACGGATCACTTGAGTCCAGGAGTTTGAGACCAGCCTGAGCAACATGGTGAGATGCTGTCTCTACAAAAAATACAAAAATTAGCCAGACATAGTGGCATGTGCCTGTGGGCCCAGCTACTCAGGAAACTGAGGTGGGCAGATCACTTGAGCCCACAAGGTGGAGGATTTAGTAAGCCATGATTGTGCCACTCCACTCCAAAAAACTGTAACCCAATGGCCTGGGCATACTTTCTCAGGACCTCTTGAGACTGTTCCCGAGGCCTGGGTCACTCATATTGGCTCGGAATAAACCTCTTTAAATATTTTACAGAATTTGGCTTGTCATCAATCGTTTTAAGATCACTCTGTGAGCTTCGCAGACAATAGCAGGTATGGCATGGTAAAAACAGTGAGACCTGTTAGGAGGCTATTATAAATATTCAGATGAAAAATGATTGCAGCTCAAACTAGGTTATACTTCACAGGTAAAGAATTTGTAGGTAAGGCTGGGTGCAGTGGCTCACGCCTGTAACCCCAGCACTTTGGGAGGTCGAGGCAGGTGGATCACCTGTGGTCAGGAGTTCAAGACCAGCCTGGTTAACATGGTAAAACCCTGTCTCTACTAAAAATACAAGAAAAAAAAATAGCTGGGCATGGTAGTGCACATCTGTAATCTTAGCTACTCAGGAGGCTGAGGCAGGAGAATTGCTTGAGCCTGGAAGGCAGAGTTTGCAGTGAGCAGAGATCATGCCACTGCACTCCAGCCTGGATGACAGAGCAAGTTTCGGTCTCAAAAAAAAAAAAAAAAAAAAAAAAATCGTAGATAAATTGGATGTGGGAAGTAAGAGAAAGAGAAGGGTGAAGATGGCTGTACAGTATTTGGCATGAGCAACTGAAAGAATAGATGTGCCATTTCCTAAGAAAGAGAAGATCATGAAGGAACAGATTTGGGGAAAGGTCATAAGTTGGGTTTTGAACATGTTGAGTTTCACATACCTATTAGACATCCAAATAAAGGTTTGCAGGCAGTTGGATATGTAAGTCTACAAATCTGGGGCTAGGTCTAAGCCAAAGATATAATTCAAAGTTGTTAGCCTACATAACATATTCAGAGGCATAAGACTGGATGAGGTCATTAAGGAAATGAATTAGAGAGAAGAGAAGAGGATGGGAGTCTAAGCCATACGGGTGCTTCACCAACTAGAGGTCAGGAATATGACAAAACAAGCAAAGGAGACTAATGAACAGCCCAGGAGATCAGGAAAGTACCAGAAGTTGATGGTATCCTGGAAGTAAGGGAAGAAAGTGTTTGAAGAAAGTGTAATCAACTGTGTCAAATGCTTAAGATGGGTCAAATAAGGGGGATGAAAATTGACCATCAGATTTAGCAGTTTCGGTGGAGAGCTGGGGCAAAAGGCATGTGTTCAAAACAGAATGGCAGAAGAGGAATGTATGTTCATTTTCTACCCTCTTTGGGCCTGTGATTTCAGTACTGCTTGGAACCTAAAGAAATGTCTAATTATTTCCTTGATAAAATAAAGCATGATTGAATATTAGCTCTGTTTGAATTAATGGATTAATTTGGGTTTAAGAAAAAGTTTTCCTTCAACAGTGTTTTGCCTAACTTACGTGTAATTCTCTACTTTTCACATGAACAAAATATTGGCTACATACTACAGTATGTGTGGTATATATGATGGGTATTCTGCATATGTAATCTCTACAGTAAGTTAATGAATGTTTTATGTAGTAAGTCTCTCCTCTGCTCTCTTCTTGTGAGGCACCAATAATCTGAAAGATGAGAAAAATGAGACAGTAGAAAGAAAAAGAGGAGCAAGCAATACTTCTGAATTATCTCCAACCTGAATGACGGAGTTAGTTCTATTTTAATCCAGTGTCAACATAATAGATGGACACAAAGTCAATTCACCAGTGTTCACAGTGAGGCTTGCAGCATAACTACTGAGTCATGGCACAGTGTAAATTGAGTTACCAAAATAAAAAAAGAAATTGCCCCCTTTTTCCTTTTAAATTAAATCTTGTGTCATGTTACTGGTCAGATCTGGATACAATTCTGAGTATATAACTATATAAATTAGTTGTAATGTCTGCAATACTACTCTTATTTGATTGTAAATTCCTCTTTCATCTCACTAAGACTAGAAGAAACTATAAAGAAATAGGATATCACTCATCTTCTGATTAACTGAAAGTGAGGGCAGAATTTTATTCACAGGATCATATTTCTAGGCTACAAATATAATTATTATTGCTTTATTTCTTTTTCTTTTCCTTTTCTTCTTTTTTTCTTCAATAAAAAAGGAGCAGAAAGAGACATTACAGCTGAAATAGAGTTACTCCCATGAAATGTTTCTTCCACAGTGCTGGGAGCCCTAAGATAACAGCCTTGTATTCAAATGTGAGAGGCAGAAAATGTAATTTACTTGAAGCATTAAGTGAAACAGAATAGGTTATTTTTTTAATCATCCATAGTAAGTGAAATACTCATAGTAAGTAATGTACAATGTCTATTTGATTTTCAATATTTTTTCAATTTTAGCAACCAGGAAATAAATAGATATAATGACAATGATTTTCATTTAAAGTTCATTGTTGCTATTATTGGGATAACGAATACAATTAATCATAGAGCATTAAGTCTTATATAGAAACAACAGGCCTATCTTGGTTTACAAGTGAAGGAAAAAGATAAAAGGAAATATTTAGTTATTAAGTAAACTCTCTCACCTGCTTTACTTCTTAAATTGTACCTTATCTTATTGCTCTCTGTCCAACTGATATTCTCATGGAAATTAACCTTTTTTACTTTAATTTTCAGCTCACTTATTTCTAACCTACACAGCCACCAAGCAAAGGCATTTCTTATGAAGGTGACCTTCTGGCAACCAATTCACCACTTTGGGCACCAAATCATCCTTCCTATCAATTCCAATTCCCTTCATTTTCAGGGGTCAAACTATGAAATTATCATAGCACACCAGTGGAAACAGTTTCTCAAGTGATTTCACACCCCACATGCTACAGGACCCATGAGTGGTGAGAGGGGGATGAAATGCACAGGGGCGTAAGAGCACACAGCTCAGGAGTGCTTTGTGGGCCATACTTGGAGTAGATCTTTAATGTCGTTTTCACATTATTCTTTTTATTTCCCTCACTGCATGCAATGTCTTTTTGGACTACCAGGCTAGTAATCCCAGAAATCATCTGACCTGAACCATGTTGCAACCCATTCTATAGTCTTCTTTAGAATTTTAACCTATGTATTGATCACATTGTTTTGGCATGGACCTTTGAATTCATATTTAAGTTGATTAAATTTTCCCTTCTTGGAAATTGAGGTTTATCTTTACCTTAGAAACAGAGAAGAAAGAGAAAAAGAGAGGGGGAGAGAGAGAGAGAGAGAGAGAGAGAGAGAGAGACAGAGAGACAGAGAGAAAACTTCAGCTATTTTGCAATAAGGGGAAAAAAAGTCAGACTACATTCTGTCTGTATCTTTTAACACTTCCCATAAAAGAAATTCAGGAAATGGTATCTTTTTTACATTAAGTACAATATTGTGCCACCATCAAAAGATGTTTCTGTTTGCTGTGTTCAACTGCATGTATGCAGTGGACTAGAGCCGACAGAGGCCAGAGGAATGCTAAGCCTGGAAGGTATGTGCAAGGGGCATGCACAAATCCACTGTGTCGCTCTCCTGTGCTTCTGCACCCACCAAAGAGCCTCACATTCCCAAGTCTCTAGCACACAGCTGCCTCTGGAAATCACCCCATCACGTCCTTAGTCACTTGCTCCCCTAATACCTGTACCCAAACACCCATGTCTGGAGCAAACTTAGACCTTTTCTGACTGTTAGTCTGTTGAGACCACAGACATTTCATTTACTACAATGAAAAACAGTTTACAATACAAATTATTTCATTCAATTTACTTGGTCAGTATTTCAATTCAGCACTTTGATAACCAATCCAATAATCTGAGTACCATTTCTCTCCTTCCTATTAAGTACATTACAGTATATTTTCTAGAAAGTCATATTCTAAGGTGACAAGTTGTTCAGATAGAGAAAATAAATTACAGAGAGTTCAGGAATATATCCAAAGCAGCCATTAAGAAATCCAAACTACCAACAAATGACATTTCACCAAAAATGTAGCTTAAGAAGTTGCTTTGAAATAAGTTCATCCCATAGGAGAAACTTCTGGGATGACTGAAATGTGCTATATCTTGATGGAGTGATAGTTTCACAGGTGTATATATTAATCAAAACACACTGGGGAGTCTTTCAGAATCTTTGTGATTCTGAGGGCTGCCCGATTAAAACACACACACGTGCATTGAGTTGTACACTTAAGGCCTATGCATCTCATTGTGTTTAAATGTTATCTTTAAAAAAAAAAAAAAAGCCTATCTCTGATCATTATAAACCAGGAGTGTGCAAACTTTTGGCTTCCCTGGGCCACACTAGAAGAAGAATTGTCTTGGGCCACACATAAAATATACTAACAATAGCTGATGAGCTAAAAAAAAAAAATTTAAATCGTGTTTTAAGAAAGTTTACAAATTCATATTCAGCTGCATTTGAAGTGGTCCTGGGCCATATGTGGGCTGTAGGCCATGGGTTGGACAAGCTTGCCATAAACTGTCAGAGCTCTTTTGTATTGACCTCTGCGTGACCAGCAGGTGGCCCTGAAATTGTGACTGCTGTGATGCAGTGGCTCCAATACTGTCCCCAGTTCCTGACACTCTTCCTATGTGATTTACTAATTTTTGTTGTCAAAATTACCTAGGATCAGCAATTTCACTTTTTAAGATTTTTTTATTACATAACATTTAAAATTATGTTTTATTACTTTAATAATGCTGGTTCATTGCATATAAAATTTTCTAAAAGCAGCCAGGTGCAGTGGCTCACACCTGTAATCCCAGCACTTTGGGGGGCTGAGGCAGACGGATCATCTGAGGTCAGAAGTTTGATATCAGCCTGGCCAACATGGTGAAACCCCATCTCTACTAAAAATACAAAAATTAGCTGGGCGTGGTGGTGCACACCTGTAATCCCAGCTACTCAGGAGGCTGAGGCGGAGAATCAATTGAACCTGGAGGCAGAGGTTGAGTGAGCCGAGATTGAGCCATTGCACTCCAGCCTGAGTGACAGAGTGAGACTCTGTCTCAAAGAAAAAAAACTTTCTAAAAGCAAAAAATAATAATAATAAAAATCACTCATGCCTCCACTATTCAGAGAAAACTACATTAGTATCTTACTGTCTATCCTTCCAGATATAGTCAACAGATACTAAGTACCTACTCTGTGCCAGGAATTGTTCTAGACATCAGATATACTGTGATAAACAAGACAGTGCCTCTGCTCACAGAGTTCATGTTTTAATAAATGATCTGTAGACATAAACTTTTTAAAATGAGGCATGATTGTACTTATTCTCTTATAACTTGCTTTTTTACCTTAGCAATGTATCACTAATATCTTCATGTGAATAAAAATAATTGAGCATCATTATCAAAGCTGTGTGATATTTCATGATCAAGCTGTATTAGAATTTCACAAATCCACAGCTAGACCTTTCACAGTTTTTCAAAGTTATAAAAGCTTCTTTTTCTTCCTCCTCCTCTTCTTCCTCTTCCTTTCTTGTTTTTCTCCTTCTTCCTTCTCTTCTCCTCTTCCTCCTCTTCTTCTTCTTCCTCTTCTCTTCCTTTCTTCTTTTTTTCCTTCTTTTTCCTTCTCTTCCCTCTTCCTCCTCCTCCTCCTCCTCTTCTCCTTCTCTCCTCTTCCTCTACTTCTTCGTCCTCTCCTCTTTCTCTTCCTCATTTTCTTCTCCTCCTCCTCCTCCTCCTTCTCCTTCTCTCTTCTTCCTCTCCTTCCTCCTCTTCTCCTCCTCCTTTTCCTCTTCTCCTTCCTCCTCCTCTTCTTCTTCATCTTCTTCTTCTTCCTCTTTTTGAGGTGGGATCTCATCTGTTGCCCAGGCAAGAGTGCAGTGGCATGAGCTGGACCTACTGGTGCACACCACCACATCCAGCTAATTAATTTTATTTGTAGAGATGGGGTTTTGCTATGTTGGCCAGGCTGGTCTTGAACTCCCAGCTTCAAGCAATCCTCTTGCCTTGACCCCAAAGTGCTGGGATTACAGGTGTGAGTCACTGTGCCCAGCCTACTCTCTCTACTTTCGTAAAAATCTATGAGTCATTTTTATTTATTTTTTTTTCTTAAGATGGAGTTTTGCTCTTGTCACCCAGGCTGGAGTGCAATGTGATGATCTTGGCTCATTGCAACCTCCGCCTCAAGCAATTCTCCTGCCTCCGTCTACTGAATAGCTGGATTCAAGCAATTCTCCTGCCTCAGCCTCCTGAGTAACTGAGATTACAGGCGCCTGCCACCATGCTTGGCTAATTTTTGTATTTTCAGTAAAGACAGGGTTTCATCATGTGGGCCAGGCTTGTCTCGAACTGCTGACCTCAGGTGATCCTCCAACTTTGGCCTCCTAAAGTGCCGAGATTACAGGTGTGAGCCACCGCGCTCGGCCTATGGGTCATTTTTAAAGTCACATGTTCTCCACCATAAAAGCACATCAAGGATTTAGAGGTGCATCTCTCAACAGAAGAGTTTTACTCATTTATTCCAGAAAATGACCTTGCTCTTTTGTTCATTTTTGTCCTCTTACTGCATCAGGTTTAAGTCTCCAAAATAGTGGCAGGGGGCAGGTGATGGTGGTGGGAGAAAGACTATTGCAACTAAAGGCATTTGCTAGGCCTAAGGCTAATGCCTTATTAAATCATTTTGTGAAAACTGGAGGTATAGGACAGAATAGACTTACTATTATATCTGGCCCATGTGTCCCAGGAAGTGTATCTGAAAATGAAATCTCCAGTGGGAATAGGCACTCTGCATGGTGTATGTTTCCTGAGAAACCTTTGAACCTGGATGACCCTTATAGAACTGCAGGTTTGGCAGTTTTACGGGGAGGAGAAAGCTATCCTAGAACATATGATACAGAAAACCTTCAACTTACGTATTTCCTAAAGTTCAAAGGGAAATCTATTATTTACAATGTAGAAAAAATACTCAACTCAACAACACATGAGAACCACATCTATTCATTGCACACCTCTATTATGGGCAAAGCACTGTTATAATACACTTAGAATGATGATTATAATCTCAAGCTACTTCACCAAGACTTCTTTCACCCTCCAATAAGTTGAAAGTCTGAATTTGCCATGACAAACTGTATGTAACAATATATTGTTATAATACTCTTTGATACATTTTTGGTAATCTACCATTTGGAGGAAAATGTGTAAGGCAGCATGGGGGTTACAAAGATGAATCTGACAAAAACTTGTCATTAAAGAGTTGACTAACTGCGCCGATACAGTAGCCTCCAACCATGCTATGCTACCAAGCACTCGAAATGTGGCCAGTTTGAACTGACTCGTGCTGTAAGGAAACTGCACTGGATTACAAAGACTTAATATGAAAAAAATGTAAAATCTTTCATTAATGTTTTTATAGATTATATATTAAAGTGGTAATAATTTCAACATTTGGGTTAAATCAAATGTATTACTAAAATTAATATGTTTCTGGCTTTTTATTTTAAAATTACATATGTGACTTGCATTATATTTCATTTGGCAGTGCTGATCTATATAATTCTAGTTATCACCTACTGAGTGTATCTACTGTATGTCAGGTAATTTTATATCAATTATTTGTAATCTTCCATAAGGAAGGTATTACAGATAAGAAACCTGAGGTTGTCAAAGGTCATGTTAATTCATTCTTCTACACACCTTACTAGTATATTTTCTATGCACCAAGAGCTGCCACAGGCAGTGAGGATAAAACAAAGCAAAGTCCCTACCCTCATAAAACTGATGAACCAGTGGAAGAGAAAGGTAATATAGTAAGTAAGGATAAAAAATATGCCAGGCAGTGACAGTAAAAGAAGATGAAGTCCATAAAAAATAGAGAGTGACCAGAATTGGAATGAAGGCAGGAGGTTTGGGGGGATGGCTATTTTTTAAGATAACAAGGTCTAAGAAGGAGCTACCCAAGCAGAACCCAAATGAAGTCAGAACCTGAATGAAGTCAGGCAGTGAGCCCTGTGAATACCTACCTGGCCAGGAGCTTCTGGGCAGAGGCAACAAAGACTGAGGTATGTAGTGTGTGTGTGTGTGTGTGTGTGTGTGTATGCATGTGTGTGTGCACGCATGTGTGCCTGTGCTTTGTGCTCTAAAGGAGCAGTTGGAGAGCCAGTGGTGCTATAGAGCAGTGAACAAGAGGAAGCCAGGAAACAGTTCACGTAGGGACTTGGAAGCCACAAATAGGAAATGTTAAAGGATGACTTTGGCTGCTCTATGAGGCATGAACTGTTGCGCGGCATGCATGGAACCCAGCAAGAATGGAAGCCAGAGCACTTTGAGAGGACAAGGCGGGCAGATTGCTTGAGGTCAGAACTTCAAGACCAGCCTGGCCAACATGGCAAAACCTGATCTCTACTAAAAATGCAAAAAAATTAGCTGGGCATGGTGGTGCATGCCTATAGTCCCTAGTCCCAGCTACTTGGAAGACTGAGGCACAAGAATTGCTTGAACCTGTGAGGCAGAGGTTGCAATGAGCAGAGATTGCACCACTGCACTTCAGCCTGGGCAACAGAGGGAGACTGTCTCAAAAAAAAAAAAGAATGAAAGCCAGAGACTCTCTGAGTCAACTGCAAAGGTGCAGGAGTCAACTGCAAAGGTGACTCCTTTGCTAACAGTGAGAGAGCTAGAGCATCAACAAGGTCTGTCTGACTCAGCCACTGTGAGACACAAAGTAAAACAGTCTAAAAATTATCCCAAGTATTTCAACTGCAAAAATCAAATATCTGGTTAACTCAAGCTTCAAAATATATTTAGGAGTCTGTAGTTATCAGAACTGGCAGTCAAAAATTACCATCTAACCTCACAGGATAGTAGTTTATCTCTGTCCCTTGCTTTCTGCCAGTTTTACCTAAGGGAAGTGAACTTGAGATCTGTTGATTGGCAGAGTGGGATTGCAGGGCCTTTAAGTCAAATTCAGACAAGGCAAATTAGCTTTATTTTTGCCAAAGAAAAGTGTTTAGTGGAGCCAGATGACAATTTTGTAGCCTACACTATTTGCATTGGCTCTACCATCTGAATTCACTCCCATCATTGTTAATTCTGAATTTAAGTAGAGCCATACAAGCAAGACAGAGTTAAGGAAAGAACTAGAAATTGGCTGTGTCTTGGATAAATGTATATATGAGTACAGA
Source organism: Cacajao melanocephalus (assembly GCA_963573385.1). Taxonomy (NCBI): domain Eukaryota; kingdom Metazoa; phylum Chordata; class Mammalia; order Primates; family Pitheciidae; genus Cacajao; species Cacajao melanocephalus. Next base: position 116,748 of record CAUYLG010031364.1, on the reverse strand, counting down.
TAACCTCACTAGAAGAGTCTGTTTTTATAGACAGAAGTGCTTTAAAACAAAGCATCCTCAAGGTCAAATGTCATACAGGCCAAGTTCTTCCTCTGAGAGGTAAATAAGGATTTAAAGCAGTTACCCAGTTTCAAATGAAAACAAATACAAACCATTCCCAAGGACACTCAAAAGTCATGTCATGAGAAAAAGGAGGCTCAATCCTGACCCTCTAGGTTGGTTTATTTACTTTGATGGAACTCACTGGAAAATTGTTCAACTCCATGATTTGCTGTGCCTGTGTAGGAAGTGTTTTCTGGGCATTGGATGTAGAACTTGTCAATCAGGCACTTTCCTGGAGCACTAAAATGTACAGATTACACACATCAAAGGCAGGCTGCAACCACTGTAGCTGAAGTTTACACAAATCTGTGCAGCTAGTAACTGGATAAACAATGAGACTAATGACTTTGTTCTGCATTAATCTCCCTATGGCTGACTTGGTACTGCAAAAAGGTTGTGGCTTTGGCTTCTAGCCTCAAACCAGAGATTACGTGCTTGCCCAGTGCCAACGGAGCCCAGGAAGCCTGAGAATACAACCCTAGTCCTTCCATTTTATGAGGTGCATTTACCACAATTCAAGAAACACATCCATTACCATATCCACCTGGGAAAGAGATTTATAAAAATAAGTAAATTCCTTGGCTATGCCTCCCCTTTCAGGGAGTTTATTTTCTTTAATAGAAGGCCCCAGGTTTTCCTTGAGTGTTTTCAGGGTCTCTCCATTGCCCCCTAAAAGCAAGATAGATCCTTGATCTATGTTCCTCTTTTGGCCAAGAATAAATTTCAAAAAGGCTGCATGTGTAAAGAAAAGAGAAAAGAAGAATTGAAGTTGACCAGTAAACTTGATCAGCATCTACTTCTAATTTGGGACATTTGGGGAAAGGTACATTGAAATTAGAAGTTGCTTTCAAAGAGCCAATAAAAATTGCTATAGAGTCCCTTCCACACAACTGGCAAAGGCTGAGGGTTGCTGCTGGCAGGAGGAAGCCGAAAGAGAAAGAGCATCTCAGGAGGAGTCTGTACCCTGAGCAGCCTTGGGCCATGCCAAAGAGACCTAAGAACCCTGGAACCGCACCCATCTCCCAGCCCTGCCGCTTTCATCACTTTGTCCACAGGTCACACTGAAAAGCTTATATTGGAAAATGGCTCCCAATGAGCCCAGGAAATGGCTCCATTGGTGGGGGTCACCTTAGGTTAGAAAAGATCACACTGAAGTACATTCAGCTAAATGTCCTATGTATTACACCTGTGGTAGTCCTGTCACTTCACAGCCAGCCCTAGCAATCATCTTTACTGCATTTGTAAACTTGAGATACCTCTGCCTGAGATACATCATGACATTTTATTCTAAAACACAGATTTTGGTGGCACTTACACAGTCCCAAGACACACCTCTTACACACCTTTCTAGTCACTCTCCCCACCTCTGAGTCCTTACAACTGTTGTTGGGAGTATTTTATACACATATACATTACTGCTTTCTCAGGCCATTATACTAAGACTGTTTCAGAGCTGCTGTAATGTGTGTCAAGTATCTCACAAAAATATATTGTTTTCAGTGTTATTTTCTTCATCCACTTATGAATTCATTAACAGCCCATCATAAACACAAGTTAAGGCATATTCACTCTGTTCGTTTCATTTCATTTGCGAGAGTCTCTGTCACCCAGGTTGGAGTGCAGTGGTGTGATCTCAGCTCACTGAAACCTCCGCCTCCTGGATTCAAGCAATTCCCTGCCTCAGCCTCCTGAGTAGCTGGGATTACAGGTGCCTGCCACCCCACCCAGCTAATTTTTGTATTTTTAGTAGAGACAAGTATTTTTAGTTCAAGACCATCTTGGCCAGGCTGGTCTTGAACTCCTGACCTTGTGAGCCACCTGCCTCAGCGTCCCAAAGTGCTGGGATTACAGGTGTGAGCCACTGTGACCAACCCATTTTTTTCTTTTGAGACAGAGTCTCACTCTTATCGCCCAGGCTGGAGTGCAGTGGCACAATCTCGGCTCACTGCATTCTCCGCCTCCCGGGTTCAAGCAATTCTCCTGCCTCAGCCGCCCAAGTAGCTGGGATTACAGGCATGCACCACCACACCCAGCTAATTTTTTTTATTTTTAATAGAGACAGGGTTTCACTAGGCTGGTCTCGAACTCCTGACCTCAAGTGTTCCACACGCCTCAACCTCCCAAAGTGCTGGGATTACAGGGGTGAGCCACTGTGCCCTGCCAGCCACTCTGTTCTTAAAATGATCTCTCATCATGCTCACTTAGGGGATAACAACTGCTTCAATGATTTTTGTGGCCTTTGTAACACAACTGATGGAGGCGTGGAGATGGTCATAGCAGCGGACCTGAGAGTGTAACTTCCCATTTGCTCCTGTGGTAAAGGTTCCCAGCACTTTAGAAGTTTTTGGTTTTGCAACTTAACAGGTCCCCTAAAAAGGATCGTCTTTGCTTCTTGGTCTAATAACACATTTGTACATACTTTCACATGCATGATCTCACTTAATAGTACGGTATTATTATACCCATTTTTCAGAGAGGAAACTGACTCTGGGAGAGGTTAAACGGCTTGCCTGAGGTCACCAATGGCATGAGAGGGAGCTGCAGGGCCCATCTCCTGGCTTCATATCACAGTATTTCAAAGCTGTCTATTTTAGTTACTTCATAACAACAGAAGGGAAGGGACCTACAGTTTTTTAACCATAAAAACAGAAACGTTTCTGACTAGTGGCCTATAGGAAAAGATCTCTGCAGTCTATCGACAAGAGGTTTTCAAATCATAGGGAACAACTATGATAGTACTTTGATAAAAACATTAACATTGGTTTTCCAGAATCTAAGTTCTGTGGAACAAAACTATGCCGTGCACCATATCGTGTGTAGAAAAAAAGAACCACTATACACAACAAACATATGCACACGTGTTGTGTCAACGTCCTCTTCCCAAATGTGGTCGCAGAAGGAAGTGCGAAGCATGCTGAAATAAGACAATATTTATGGCTGAAGAAATTCGGCTTCACATACCGGTGATTAAGAACAAGATATTATCCCTAATAAAATTACTACAAAACGAAATCTAGAGAAACTAAGTGTTTCCCTATGTTCTCTTTATTTTATCCCATGTGCTCAAGAATGGTCGCAGGGAGCAGAGAAAGAAAGAAAGAAAGCTATAGAGAGCTGGCCTCTGCTGAGGGTTGGTTTTGCTTTAGAAATTGGAATGTGTCCAGGCTTGATTTTTATTTTCAATTCACATTTCAGATCCAGCTCCCCAAACTCTTTGATCTTTCTCCCTGTCTCCTTACCCGGAAGAGAACCCTTGGCCTTCTCAGCTGGGAGCTGGGAGCACACGTGGAAAGACTGGCTCGGATCCATATTCTTGCCAAATTTAGTCACACAAAGGGGCCTGTGAGGGAAAAAAGAAAGGATGAAAGCGGCAGCCGCCGCGACTTCAAAGGCCGCGCCGCCGCGCCAGGCCCTGCGCAGGCGCCGCCCTCAGCCGATATAAGGCTCGGCTCGAGCGCGCGGGCGGCCTTTCCGCGCGCGTCCCCGACCCGGGGGGCGAGCCGAGGGGCACTGAGGGGCTGGGGCGAGGAGGGCGGAGGGCTGGATGCCGCGGCCGTGCTACCCGCCGGCCTTCCGAGGCCGGTCCCCATGCCAAGTTCAGGCGCCTGAGAAAAGTTTTTCAGAAAGGAGGGAAAAGAATGTCACGTCCTGCCCAATAAATGAGCAGTCCTGACCCGCAAAATGACTACAGCTCCCACGTCCATTTCAGCTCCATTCTAGGCATTCCCCGTGCGTGGGAGCCCGAGTTCCCGGCGCGGAGCGGAGCCGAGCGGCGAGGGCGCGTGGCGGGGCCCTGTCTGGCTCCTTCGGCTCCCCTGCGCCCGCCTCGCGTCCCTGGTTCCCGGGCGCTCTCCTCCCGGCGGGATTCCTCTCCCTCTGGGCAGCCCTGGGACGTGCGCCCTCGCCTCCCAGGTGGAAGAGGGGCGGCCCGCAGAGCGAAGTGGGATGCGCCCCTTCCTCGCTGGCCGCGGGAGGAGGCGGCCCTCTGGACCGCCGCGCCTCGGACCCCCACCCGGCGAGGCGCGGACGCGGGGCTCTGCCTGCCATGGCCCAGCGCGGGGAAATCCACAGGAGGGCGCGAGGGGTGGCGGACCCCCCTCGCTCCAGCCCCGCAAGGCTGCGCCGAGCTGCAGACGCCAACGGGCGCCGGCCCCGCGGAAGCCCGACGTCCGCAGGCGGCCGGATTTGGGAACGACTTTTTCACGGTCCCACGAGTTCCCTGATACCCGGAGGGTGGGGAGTTGAGTTTGTCTGTCTTTAGGAGGTGGTAAGAAGAAGCGGAAGAACCCCTGGGACACAAACTGCCATTTCCCTCGCCCCCCTTCTCTCCTTTTCCGCGAAGTCCGTTAAACCGAAGATGCCCACAGCTTTGGTCTCTGGGCGAACCCAGGGTGGGAAATGGAGGGGGTCGGAGTTCCGCCTCTGGAATCACATTATTCGTTTTCTAGCCCTTTCTCCCTGGCTTCTGAGTATCCTCGTCTGTAGGCCCCGCCACCTCCTTCCCTTGGGATCCCACTTAAGTTGTAGCTGGGAGAGAGTCCAGGCCACACAAAGGGGAAGACCCGGAGCCCGGGCAAGGGTTAGGGCCGAGGGGGCGGAGAGGACTTGAGGGGCACGGTGCTTTACTCTGGTCCTTGTAATTAAAGACTTACTGGACTGTCTGTAGCTGACTCGAGTTGGCAGCAAAATCGCCGGGGGGGAGGAGTTTTCTAGTGTGAGTGGGGCTCACTCCCCTTGCTCTCCTGCCCACTCCCAAGCGGGGCTGGGCTCCGCTTATCCCGTGGGCAGCGAGGCCGTCTCTCCTCCCCCGCTCCTCTGTTCTTGCTCGGGGTGGGCTCCTCGCCCCCCACGCAGTTGAGGAGACGGCGCCCGATGCAGAAGGAAGTGTTGATATAAAACAAGTTTGCTCCTAAACTAAACCCAAACCAAGCAAAGCCACCAGGAGGGGAAAAACCAGCAGCAATCCAGCCAGCCCCCAGCAATTGTTTTCACGGTCGGAATTAAATCACATCAAAACGCCCCCTGAAACCCACATCCTGAAGGAGTGAACCTACAACAGTCAACCTCCAGTCCTTCGCTCGAGTTCACACGAACAACTTGCCTCTACATCCGAGAGAAGAGGGCGGCGAGCGGCGGGTGCCTCTCCCGCACCGCACCCACCACATCCCGGACCCGGGATCCCACTCGCACCCGTAGAGGCGGCTGCTTATGTTAATAGCAGCCCCCTCACGAATTAGAAAAGACCGCCCGGTGACAGAATTGCCTTTGCCAGGAACTACACTGAATCCGTAAGGGAGGGGAGGAACGTCTTCCCGGGGTTACTTTGCCCTTCCTGCGTCCTTCTGCGTCCTTCTGCGTCCTCCTCCTTTTTCCAAAAGACAGACTTCACGTGGAAATGTCACCCTCTCTCCCAAACGAAGCTTTACAAATTTGGGGCGCATGGTTTTTAGTGAAGCCCCTTATAAGTGCTGCTCATCAGAAGATTTACAATAATCCTAAAGAGAGTCAGCCAACACCAGTTACACCACTGTAAAGAAAACACCCACGCAAATAGAGCAAGGTGCTGGGTGATTTCGTTAGAAACAATGTTTTCAATGGACAGGGTCACAGTAAAATACCAAACACGGCCACCTACCCTTGGCCCTTCAGGTAAACAGTTTCCATTAGTTATTGTTCTAAAAATTCCGATCTTCTTGAACTCCTAATCTTCAGGACACCTGGAGCATGGGCTCCAAATGACTCGAGGAATCCAGAGAGTTAACATGAAGGAGAAAATGGGATCTGAATTAGTTTCAGCACTTAAACAGGGGGATGTAAGGGTCATCATTTACTCTCCCTTTGGTTTCCAGAAACTGCCCCCCTGGCCGTTCTGTGTTCCCCCTCCCCCTCCTAAGGGTTTGATGAAAAGGATCCTCTGCTCTGCTTTGGTGAGACTACATTTTCCAGTTCTTTTCCTATTGGTCAAATTGGTGCAGTTTATGAGAGGACTTTTGACTTTGTTTTTCCCTTATGTCTTTTAAAAATGAGGCTATAAATGTCTGACACAGCTACGTGTTCACTTCTCTGGGATGCTCACTCATACTGGTGCCTAACTTTAAGAGAAGTGACATACCACAATCATCCAAAAGCAAAACCTGGATTTTTCACACACTGTAGCATAATATACTCTTTTTCTTCTCTTGAGGCACAGCATTGTCAGTTATTAAAAATGGATTTAATGTTTTACTTTTCCTGGCTTCCTTTACCAACCCCTTAATTTCACCCCAACTCCCAGATAGAATTTACATGTGACTACTGGCCATGTTCTAGGGACCAACTAAAGCCTTCATAAAGTTTAAAAAATTGCTTCCTAGTAAATTCTCATTCCCAAGAAGAAGTAGTTAATAGTAGGTAAAGTTTTAAGTGCTCTCTTAGATACAGGATTGTTAAAAATCTTTACCCATTCAATGTCCAGCAGCCTGAAATTTCACCTTCAGGAAAAAAAAGAGGGATCTTTGCCTGACCATTCCCATAAAATAGAGAAAAATCTGATTCTGTAGTGTTTTCCTTATTTTCAATTTAAGGGCGATAAAGATACATTTCTTTTTGTCCTTTGTTTACTGTTCTGAAGTTTTACAGATGGCTACTGTATTGGATATAATAATTTTGCCTAGATTTTTAACTGAGGGGGTTTGAGAACCAGGGGACAAAATGTAATGTGTTTTCAAATTTCAGTTTCCCTTCTCTTGTAACTTTCACAAAGTATCTCCTGAAAACTCCTGTCCTTGTATAAAATGCATCAAAGAGACAGCGGAGACTGGGGAATTTTTGAGGTTGTATTCGGATTTGCATCTTCAAGGGTCCCTTTCAGCTTGCAGTCCAAGGTGCCAGGGACTGTCCCATCCTTCCTCCTTCTTCTGGCTTTGCTCTCCTGAGTCTTTTTGCCTTCTCTTCCCCCTTCTTGGATTATCTTTTCATTCTCTATGAGGTTCCCACACACTGCGGTGTGTCTCTGAAAACCCACCAGCGACCTAGCATAACTCTCCGTACATCCCGTGGTGAGGACGGAATGAAAGAGATATTGTTTAAAAAGCAATAATTAAGATCCAGTCTTCAGTTCCTTCTTCCTCATCATATTTTTTCTCGGAGATTTTATTTTTCTCTAGCGTGTTCCCTTGTCTCCAAAGAGCGTGTGTGTGATATTATATTCGGGAAAGCCGCAACTCTCTTTTCCTTGTTCTTCTGTTCTCTCTTATTAGTTGAGCTATGTATTATATTTTCCCCTTTTCCTTCTTTTCTCAGTCCCGGATTCCTGCCTCTCCCCACTGTCAGAGCATCTATCAATGTGGTGTCGATCACAGCGGCGGCGGCTTTCTCTTTCATCTTCCTCCTCCTGCCACAGCGAGGGAGGGAGAGTGGGAGGCGTCAAGGAGGTAGGGTAGAGACTGGCAGAAGAAAAGGAGTGGGTGGGTGCAGGCCAAGAAAATAGATACTTAGATGATGAAGTTAAGCCATTCCGGCAATGTTTCTTGTCAATTTCACGCGGGCAAAGCGTGCCTCTCGGTGGGTTATAAGCAGCGCCCGGTCCTTCCTTCTCTCGCCAAGTTGCCTGATCCTTCCCTCCAGGCGCGCGGGCGCGCGCGCACACACGAACACGCACACACACTCACACACCCCAAAACCAAGACTCGTCCTACAGGATCTGGGAAAAGAAAAAGAAAAAAAAAAGCCCTCAATCACCACCTCCTTCTCGCCGGCTCCCCCTCACCCCCCACCCCCCACCCCCGTCTCCCCTCCAGCGGGCAGCCAAGGAGAGCTGGAGGCGGGGGAGGGGAGAGGGAGGAGAAGCGACGCAAGTGGGTAGCTTTTCAGCGCCGGCGAGGCGCGGGAGGAGGAGAAGCGGTGGGGAGGCGCAGCCGCTCACCTGCGGGGCAGGGCGCGGAGGAGGGACCCGGGCTGCGCGCTCTTGGGCCGAGGAACCCGGACGCGCCCGGAGCCTAGCACACGGTCAAGCTCGGGGCGTCCCCTCCCCTCGGCTGGGCGAACCCAAGGGGCGCAGCTCTTTGCTTTGACAGAGCTGGCCGGCGGAGGCGTGCACAGCCGCGAGCCGGCGAGCCAGGCTAAGAAACTCGAGCCGGGAACAAAGAGGGGTCGGGCTGTGTGTTTGTGTCGGCTTGAGCTCCGGGCAGAAGCTTTTGGGCCCAAGGCCCCTGCTGTGACTCCCCGAGACTCCGCTGTGCCCTCCACTGCGGAGTCCCGGTGCTCGCCGACAAAAACTTTATTCTTGGCAAACTTCTCTTTCTCTTCTCGTTGTCTACGGCCCCCACCTTCTTCTCCTCCTCCTCTAGCAGATTAAATGAGCCTCGACAAGGAAAACCGAAGCAAAAGGGAAGAAAATAGGAAGCTCTAAAACCGACATCTCCAGCGTGGGTGGCCTTTTCTTTTTTTTCCCCCCCACCCTTCAGGAAGTGGACATTTCGTTATCGTCTGATCCTTGCACCTTCTTTGCTGGGACAAACGGCCTTTTTGCCCAGATCCCCTCTTTTCTCAGAAAACAAACTACTAAGTCGGCATCCGGGGTAACTACAGTGGAGAGGTTTCCGCGGAGACGCGCCGCCGGACTCTCCTCTGCACTTTGGGGAGTCGCGCTCCCTCAAGAACCGGCGTCCTCCGCGCGAAAATCCCGGCGACGCGGGGGGCGTGGAGTGGCCGCCGGGGCAGCCTAGCCTAGCGCGCACCTCGCAGACGCCCCCGGAGGCGCCAGCTACCGCGGCCCTCGCCGCCCAGTGCCCTTCGGCCTCGGGGGCGGGCGCCGGCGTCGGTCTCCGAGAAGCGGGAAAGCGCGGCGGCCGCCGGGATTCGGGCGCCGCGGCAGCTGCTTCGGCTGCCGGCCGGCGGCCCCACGCTCGCCCGCCCCGCTTCCGCCCGCGGTCTTCCCGCACGAACCCTTCCAACTCTCCTCTCCTCCCTCACCCTTGAGTTACCCCCCTGTCTTTCCTGCTGTCGCCGCGGGTGCTCCCACGGCGGAGCGGAGATTACAGAGCCGTCGGGATGCCTCAGCTCTCCGGGGGAGGTGGCGGCGGGGGGGACCCGGAACTCTGCGCCACGGACGAGATGATCCCCTTCAAGGACGAGGGCGATCCTCAGAAGGAGAAGATCTTCGCCGAGATCAGCCACCCCGAAGAGGAAGGCGATTTAGCTGACATCAAGTCCTCCTTGGTGAACGAGTCTGAAATCATCCCGGCCAGCAACGGACACGAGGTGAGCGGGCCAGTGCCCCAGTTCCGAGAGGCGTGGCGGGTCCCTGGAAAACGCAGAGAGGGAGGAAGGGAGCTAAGGCGCCCGGCAGCCCGGCTGAGGGTACGGAGTCGATCCCTCGTTTGTTTGGGGTGTGTGCGTGGCTGGGCCCCCGGTCCACATTCCGTGTGTGTGTGTGTGTGTGTGTGTGTGTGAACTTACTCCAAGTGGATCAGTTTAGGAGGTTCGGTGGCTGAACGGTTAGTTCGCGGGCAGGAAAACGTGCCCTTAACCCACAATGTTTCGCCTTCGCTCTTTTTGTTGGGGCTGAGAGGTGCCATGCTTTAAAGCGAGTAGGGCTGAACAACGCTGCTGAGAAATTCTTCCGTGGGACGGAAAACAAAGTGCACCCGCTATCTCTTGGTAGACGTTTCTGCAAAAGTGCGTTAAACCACCAAAGGCTTAGGTGGGAACGAGCAGAGCCGGAGGCGGGAGGAAGGGGAGGCGGGCGGGGGCCGGGGCAGGCGGGGCCGTCCCAACCACAGCAGAGCCGGTCCGCTGAGAGCTGGCCGGCCAAGGGTCGCGCGCCGGGGCTGCGCGGGCGGTGCGGGGCTCAGTCTCTCTGCGGCCGCCGGGGCCCCAGCCCCTGGGTCGGCAGACTGGAGCTGTGGGAGCGCCGAGCCGAGCCACGCCAAGGGTACACCCTGGCTGTACCGCCCCCAACTCTAGTTTTCTCCAACCTCCATCACTTGGAAATAAACCCACAACTTTTATTTGGGGGTTTGGGCCCAGATCAGGCCTTAAATCTACGCGGAAGAAAGGCGACTCCGAGCGGCCAAGCGGCGGAAGCCGGACATTAGTCTGGCAGGGTGGAAGGCACTTTCTCGGTCCTCTGGCCAGCTGCGGGCGATCGCGCCGGTAACCTGAGTAGAGTAAATAGAGACACGTGGGTGCTGGCGAAAGAAAGCGCGGAGCCGGGCCGCGCGGGAGGGCTGTTTGAATCCGCGTCCAGAGCTGGTGGTGGGGGGGGCCGGCTGATGGACCCAGATACTGGACACTCCACTGGTCACCCTCGTTCCACAACTGGGAAACCCTCTGGAGGAAATCCAGTAGAAAAGTCCTGACACCCGAATGATTTAACCAACGTCTTTTCCCTCCAAAGAAACTTGGAGGATATACCTTTTTTTCCTTAAATGGCATCCTTCTACCCCCAAAAAGAAAGTGTGTGGTTTTGAGGGCGGGGACATTTTGGGTTTTAAACTGCGCGTTTAAGAACACCTCAGAGCTGCCTTCTCTATCCCAATGGCAGAGGTGAGTACGCATTTCGAAAGGTTGGGGGCCTGCGTTCAGAGAACAGAAGGGTGTTATTTATCCGTTGAATCCAGTTTGAGCGGGATGGGGGCGGGGGTAGGGTGCACCTAACCCCGCGTAAAAGATTTGTGACTATTGTATGTACTGGGAAAAGGAGGTCAGTGTGAGGACACACGTCCAGAGAACCAAATAACATCCCAAACACAGGCTTTTTGCCAAACTCACCTATTTGTAGTGCAGCCTCTCTTTCTACCCATTTTGCTAGTCCTGCCTTAGTCCATACATAATTTTGCCACCCACTTCACACTCTCTACACTTTTCTGGTCCGGGTGAAGGACACTGCATTGGAATCCGAGCACTCGAGTGTTAAAGCGTTACCCTTTGCTAGGTGTTTAGTGGGCATGAGGAGGCCTGAGGGTGAAGGAGTTATACCACTGATTTGCACGTGGTTGAGTCTGTCTGGGTGGATAGTGATTACCAAAACTGATATCAACGGGGCTACCTTTTAGATGTCTGTAACCTGAGTCTCTAATTTTCCTCCCTTTAACCACAGAACCGTTCTACTTTTGTAAGCCTGCACTCAGCCAGCCATGGTAGGTTATAAGCTCGAGTGGAGCTTCTGCTGGAACTGAGCTCAGGGTAGTTGCCTTAAGACCTCATCTGAGTGGCTGGCTTATGTTTAAATGTCATTTTCAGTTACAAAATGATATTTTAGCCTTATTTTAGTGAGATCTGATTGAAGTGAACAGTGGTTGAAGAGGCTATCAAAACCATCAACCCCATTAACTCCTGCTCCTATCATGTTAGGCATCCAAGTAGCCTTGATATGGTTTAATAAACAGCAGTCAGAACACCATGTGGATCTTTCCCAAATTTAACTATATTTTTATTGCTTTTGTTACTGTATATATGTTTTCGGTCTTGGGTGGCTAATAATCACTCAAAACTACATGTTGACAAGAAAAAGATTTTGCAGTACTAAACACTGGCATATGTCTCTCAGAGTAATAAAACAGAGTTGCCCCTAAACCTCTTCCTTTGAATTACCAGCGCACACACATTTATATCATTATTGTCACAAACTCTAAGGTGATTTTTTTTTTCTTTTGGGTGTGGGGATTCATGATATTAGGTGGCCAGACAAGCACAAACCTCTCAGGAGCCCTACCACGACAAGGCCAGAGAACACCCAGATGATGGTAAGATACCGATTCTAATTCTGACTTTAGCATATAAAATGTGCAGTTTGTATAAACAGGTGTGTTTTGTTACTTTTTGAGTTCAAGAAACTGGGACTAGGTCAGACTGTGCCCTCTATTTTAGTAAAATGGTAAAGAAAATGCAGGAAACTTATGGCTTACCTCTAATGTATATTAGTACATAATTTAAGAACTGTTTTTGTATGAGTTAGGGACCTTTAGATTTCAGGTGGGTTCCAGATTCTTTGGGGAAGAGGGGATGTCTATAATGAATTTTTCTCTTCCTCATCTTACCTTAAGTTCTAATTAGCTTAGATCTTTAGTATTTTTAATATATTATTAAGAAGAATGACAGTATTCATCAATTTATTTTCCAACCAGAATAGTTGTGAGTGGATTTCACTTGCAGAATTGCTGGTTTTTGTTTCTTATTATAGTGAAAACTCAGGCAGTGAATGAGCAGAGCAGAATCTAACTTGTAAAAATATAAAACTTAGGAATATGCATATCAGAGATGATACACTTTCTCCCTATTTCTGAATCTTGCTAAAAACTTTTTAAACTACATACATCCGTATTTAGACTTAAGGAGAATTCCTTGTGACTTTAAAAGAATCAAGTAACCTTAGGGTTTCCTTGCCAGCCTGTCTGTTCTCTATTAATTACTTAACCATTGGCCTAACTAAAATGAAGTGTTTTTACATACAATATGTTAACCAGGAGAAGGGAAAAGAATTATATATTAAGCTTCTTCCTCAGCCACAAAATAGTTGCACAGATAGATTAACAAGAAGAAATATACATATTGAACAAAAATTTCTTTGGCAAAATGATCTAAGTGTAGCACATAAAATTAACCCTCTCAGAGTTAATCCTTTATAAATTTGGATAGTTGCCTATATACTAAATAACTCTCTCCCTTAGTAGAATCTAGAATTTTTCTAGAAATCTGCAAGCACAAGTAGGTAGAATTTTTGAGTTTGTCTAAAAGGCAAAACGTATAACTTCAAGTACGTAAATATCTCTGTGTGTAGCTAGACGGCCTAATATATTTATATTACAGTTTTAGATTTGTGTGTGTTCTGTATTTTTTAGTCCAGTTTGTTAGTATTAGAACAAATTAAGTTAGATGGATAACGCTTATTTTTGTAAAAACATCAGTCAGTAGTGGAAGAACTGTCTGAACCACATGTTTTTAAAACATCTGGTTTGCTGCTAAGCTATTTAAGAGAATAAATACTGTCGATCTAAAATAGAGCATAATAATCCAGTTACAGTATTTTGTAAACAAATCTTTTATGTAAGGTCTGATTTATCTTAGAACTATTAGATTTTCAGATGAAAAATATAGCGATATAAAAGGGAAGTCAGTGCATCAATTGTTCTTTGGATCCTCCTAGGAAAGCATCCAGATGGAGGCCTCTACAACAAGGGACCCTCCTACTCGAGTTATTCTGGGTACATAATGATGCCAAATATGAATAATGACCCATACATGTCAAATGGATCTCTTTCTCCACCTATCCCGAGAACAGTAAGTAACATGCTGATGTTGCAAATTATGTTCAGAAGTGCAAATTGATTTGTATTTTGGCAGAATGTTTATTTTTCCAAACTCATTGGAAATGCTTTCACTATATATAACCATACGAGGAAGGGCCACCTTAAAATAGTGCTACCTTTGATGTCTTGCCTTTGGATTTTTAGCTTTTGGCTTATTGGTTAAAATAAATATGTTAACAGATCATGAGTTATAAAATCAAGTGAAGTTACGTCAACAAATCCATGATTTTATAAGTTGTGCTTTCTATGCTGATGAGAGGGAAAAAATTGATTTACTTTTCTACATAAGGACTGTATAGCTTTTAAATTAGTTTGTCTAAAAGGCAAAACACAAGCTATCTAGAATCAAGAGGGCTTTAGCTATTTGGAGATGAACGTTTGTTACGTTACTTTGGCTTTTAAAACAGTGTCTTATTTTATTGTATCAGCTAATGTTTCTTTAGGATCAGTTTGGTGGGGGAGGATGAGCTATTTTTACTTTATCGTGGATTGTTGAGAAAGCATCACTCAAAGATAACCCTAATGAAAGTTGTTCCTTTTTTTTAATCTTGTGGTTTAGTTACCTTTTAAAATTCTGAAAATGCAGTGGTATTATAACTGTATTATGCAAATGCATAACATTATAAAGAATTTCATGTTTGTTATTTGATATTTTTCTTAGGAAGTAGAAACATCATTTATATAGTGAGAAAACACCTAAACTGTAACTTGTGTAGTAGGTAGATGTAAAATGTGCTGGTGATGGAGTTCTCTCTTAGAATTATCCCACCAGCAGTGGTGATGGATTTTTTTTACTGACCCATCAATATATTTACCTTCTCTCCAGCCCCACTCTCCCTTTACCACCTAACCCCCAATGAAAAACACATGTGTATGGGTCTCAGGGATTAGGGTTTCAGTCTCACTGACAGCCCTGGAGGTCACATCTAGGATTGTAAAATGGAACCTGTAGTGTTTGACTTATTTGTTCAGTGTTTCTACCAACTGAAAAAAAATCCGTCAGAAACATCTGGGAAGAGTAATGTTGTTAATACCTTAGTGAACAAAATCTGGAAGTGGGGAGATTCACCAAAGTAGCAGAGAATATTGTCTCAAAATCAACAGTTATCAACAAGCGTCTTTGTGGTTATCATGATTATACGTAGTCAATTGTTGAAATGATACTTATATCAAATATGATCACTTTGTGTGAGCACTGTGATTTAGATGTTATTGTAATTATTTTCCATTAAATTTCAAAAGGATATTTGATCTCTCAGGGAATAAGATTTTTCTAACTTTTATATAGTAGTTAAAATGGAGATCTTGGGGTTCTAATCTTGAGGGAGATCTTCTGATGGTTGCTATAGGAAATAAGTATTTCATATTTTAAGGCTTTTCAAGTATTTAATGATAGAGACCTCTGTGTGATGAGGATGAATCTCCGACCTAAAAAGTGAATTAATAAAAGCAAAAATAGTTTAATATTTAGAGATCTCTCAAATAAATTCTTGAGTTTTAATTATTGTAGGAGACTTTAAATTTTTGAACAAAACATGCAAATATATAGATAACTCTTTAATATTTGGGGAGGTTTTTTGTTGTCTTTTGGAGGAGGGTAAAGAAGGGAAGGAAAATATATTTTAGATAAGGAATAATTGAAGATTCCTGTTTAGTCATTTTCAGAATAACAAATAATCTTTCCAAATCAAAGTGCAGTGTTGGTGACAATAGAAAATAGCCCCCAAAACAGTCTTACATTTTTCAGCTGTGCTTATCCAGCATTTGTGGAATTGATTCCTTAAAAAGATCAGCTACTTACCCTTTCAAAATGATAATTTTTAAAAGTCAGTATAATGAAAATTTATTGGTATTTACAAATAATCCCTAAGAATATTGAAAATTAAGCTGATCTTCCTCTTTATGCCAGCATTCTGCCTTGTGTTTCCACAGTCTTGTCTCCTAATCTACCAGTATACTAGTCATTTTGAAATTTTGATAGTAAATATCTTCTGGTGGAAGGTATTTATTGTTAGTTTATGTATGAAAATTTTGAGGTCAGTGAAATCAAACACTCATTCATTGTTTAGGAAAGATTTGTGGCCAGAATAAATGTTGGTCTGGGTAGAGTGTAGGAAAGGGGTGTGGTCAGGAAACAGTTACCTTACCCTGTTATCTGCTGCTTTACTTTTATCTTGTTACATATTAGGATGTATTTATTTTAGGCAAGTTTTCTTGAGATATTCTGCAGTTAGCACAATTCCAGAAGCTTTTCAGCTGTAACCACAAGACTATGTCAATTTTTTTTTTAGGGTCCAACTGAAGTGAGTTACAATCTTTGGTTGTTAATACCTAACAGCTGTTTTTAATGTGTCTGAGATCAAAAACACTAACCGGAAGACAGCCTCTCTTCTTCACCCCTAACCACACTTCTGCCTTCTTGCTCTTTAACTCTGTCCTTAGCAGGGCTGAGTGTTTGTGTCACTGACATCCACAGTGATAGATTCTCATCTAGGGTGTCAGGAGCATGGCAACCATTTGTGTTTGGGCTTAGGATGGGAGCATCCCCTTGGCCTCCTGCTACTTGAATTTGCATTACAAGCAATTGCTTGTTTACTGCATCTGCTTCCCATAAGTGTTAGGACTGGAAAAACACCTGGGGTTGGGGAGGGACCTGACCACTCCTTCCCTAAATAGTCTTCTGTTTGTAACTGCAGATAATCCAGAGGATACCAGCTATGGCCTACTGGCCTGCAGAGAAATGTTTCCGCTGGAATCTAATTATTAAAAGCGCATGTTTTTGCTGATTTTTTAGAAGAACACTAATGTAGGTATGCGTGAACAGATTTTACCTATGACCAGTATACAGTATTACCTGTTCAGGAGAACCACTTTCACCTACTCAGCTTTTTTCCTTCTCAAGGGGAATTTTAATTGGCAAACTACATCCTTCTAGAACTGGAATCCTTAGGGGTATGAATATCCATAGTGTCTATACCAGAAATCTTATGAATGGGTCTCTCACAGAATTTTAAATAAGAATTCTTAGTTCAGATAAATTGGGCCCAGAAGAAAGCACCTAAGATCGTGACATGTGTGGTGTCAGCGTGAGTTCTTAGGGCACAGTAAACCTTGGCTTGAGTTGGTCTTCTTCACAGAGAGAAGAGGTGCAAGCCTGTTAAATATTTTAGAGCCAGGACCCTGGAGAGTTTATTAAAAGCATATTCCCAAACCTTTCTTTCTCTGAACTTTATTTATGAAAATCCCTGTAGACCAATAGTAAAGTACTAAAAGAAAAAATCATTCTTTACATCCCTAGTTTGACTCTGGCAGTTGTGTGCCTGAACACCTTGTGAATGGTGAGCTTGGCTAGCTTTAAGTAGTGAAAGTTCCCACTGGCTTAATGCACTGTGGTTATTCATCTTAGGTGTCAGTCTTCCATTTGTCCTGCATGCAACCCAAATGTTTAACACCTCAGAGAAGAAACATCTCATTTCTCTTCAGATGCTTGAGGAGGGAAAAGCAACACAGTGCAGGAAGCTGCAGCTCAGTCACACCAAACCACAATAACACCTGGTCAGTGTAGCGCTGCAAACTTCATTGTTTTTAGCTTTTTGTGATCTTTCTAAGAGTTAATTTTTAGGTGGGAAAGGAAAGATATAGGTGTTCTCATTTCAGCTATCTTTTAACATGTTTGTTTATTTTTTAAAGTAGAAATTGAATGAGTTATTTTTTAATTATTTTATATAACTTAGTTCTGTTGCAACTTTTACCTTAGGGGAATCAACACTTTGGTTTCTGATGAACAGAATTATACCTATTATAACTTTGTCTTACCTACCCTCCATATTTGTATTTGCTTGTAAACAGCTAAAATCTGATTTTGTCATTGTTCACATCTGGAATTAAGGAACTAAGTTGGACTTGTCTAATCAGTTGTTGCATACCTTTGAAAATAATAACAAATAATAATCAAGGATAGATGGAGACTAAAGCTTATAGCTCATGCAAGATTTTTAAGGTAGACTATCTTTTCACTTTATTGTAAGAAGCTACTGAATTTGACTTACCTATAAATTATTTTCACTTTTCTATTTTAAGTTGTGTACTTTCTGAAGCTAGACACATTGAGTTTTCCCGTTCAAGTGGAGAACAAGTTTTAGAAAGTGTATTATTCTAACTCAAATGTATATGTAGGTGTCAGGAGAATGTGTAGGAAAATTCCTCAGAGGCCCCAAAGTTTCCTGTTTGATATCTTCTAAATTTCATGGCTACAATTTGGGACAGGATCATAGTCAGAATAGTTGGGAGCTCTTGCCATTCCCCCATCAAATACCTTATGGCCAGTTTGCTTACTTACGTGTCCCAAGGAGCCATGTTACATGCAACCCTTTCAGAGCTAATATTGCATTTACATGCCTGGTCCTTACTTAGATAGTTTTTTTGAAATGACCCTAGTAGTTTCTTCTTCATTCATAAAGACATGAGAATAACCCGAAAGATACTCTAAAAAAAGACTACACACTAAGACAATTAAGCCAGTTGGCAAAAATCTTGCTTTGGAAGTATTCTTTTCATCCCCATATAGGTCTTATATTTGCTGTCATCCACGTCATTATTTTGATCCAGTCTTTCCTGTGGTCCAAGACTCTTAGGTGATTTAACAGAGCAGAGATTGGATCTCAGAAATGGGACCCTCTGGACTTGAATTTGTAGACTCACGAGTACTTGCTATAATATCAATTTTGTAGCAGTTGAGTTTTTTTTATTTTTTTAAATGTTGTTTGTTAGGCAGAACCATTTTGGGTTTATGTGATTGAATTTTTTTTTGAGCAATCAAATCACTTCATTTTTGACTCCTTTTGTTCCTCATTTATGTATTGGAATTTTACAAAGCTGATTTCCTTTTGATTTTGATAAAAGACATGGAATTTAAAGAGAAAACATGGCAGCACTCTCTGTGGCAAGCAGAAAAACATGTATGTTTTAGTCCCAGGTAAAAGTAGAGGTCAGCATTACATAGGTGCTGCTCTCCTGGGACTAAAAGTCTCTCTCTCTCTCTCTCTCTCTTTTGTTTTTTTTTTTAACAGAATGTTCATTTAAAACTTGTCCTCTTTAAAGCTGTTGCTTAAGCGATTGTGCTGAGCTGAGCCAGTCTGTAGGAAGCGAATACTGTAGTAATCAAGAGACTTAGTACTGCTTCGTGCTAGTGGTCCTTACTTATTTAGAAAAGGCAGCCATTGGGCTTTATTCAAACAATTTAAAATATATACTTTAGGTTCATGATTACTTTATAAATATTATGATCTTGTGAAGTCCCCATCTAGGAACCGTAGACTCTGCTATGACCTCTTTTAGGGATATACATGATCCAATCTCTCAGATTTAGGAGCTGAAAGCCTTAAAATGTCCTAGAGAACAACAAAGACTGGGGGTGGGGTGGGGGTGGGGAGAGTTGGGAGTTAAACTGTACCAAAGTGAAGAGTGGAGAGTTGAGTAGAGGACTGGACAGGGAGCAGCTAACTCAGAAAT
The DNA here is from genome assembly GCA_963573385.1 of Cacajao melanocephalus. Taxonomy (NCBI): domain Eukaryota; kingdom Metazoa; phylum Chordata; class Mammalia; order Primates; family Pitheciidae; genus Cacajao; species Cacajao melanocephalus. The sequence continues at coordinate 97,846 of CAUYLG010031364.1, read as the reverse complement.
TCCGATAATCTAGCTGGTACTCTTTGCAGACTGTTTGAGGCTGTGTAGAGGATTAGAAAGCCTCTGTAAAAGAGTGCATATATGTACAATACCCACTCTAGCTAAACCTGTAAACCTGCTGAAATTATCCACTTGTTATCTGTAGATCACTTACAAAGCACACTGAGCGATGGTACTCATATGCCTTCAGTCCGTCCGTATGGGGAAAATTGAAAGGGCAGTGCAGAGCAAGCAAGAGTTTTGTTGCCAACCCTATTTTTCCATGTGTAGGAGAAGTAGGACTAGCAGAGAGGTTGCATCACAGAGTGTCTAGAAATATGTTTTATTTTTGCAGCTAACTAGGGACAAGTAAAATCTTTAAAAAGCTGGATTTCTTGACCATTGTGTCTACCTATGCTCACAAATAATCTTATGTGGAACTTGATGACAGTTTTGCAGATAAAATTTTGGTGTTCATCATAGAAAATTGTCATTGTTATGTTCACTTGTAAAAAGTTGCCTAGTGCTCAAAACCTTGTCTCTACTATAACATACAAAAATTAACCGGGCATGGTGGTGGGCGGCTGTAATCCCAGCTACTCGGAAAGCTAAGGCAGGAGAATCGCTTGAACTGGGAGGTGGAGGTTGCAGTGAGCCGAGATCGCACCACTGCACTCTAGCCTGGGCGAAAGAGCAAGACTCTGTCTCCAAAAAAAAAAAAAAAAGAGAAAAAGAAAAAATATATATTTTTATATATATGTACAGATATGTGTGTGTGTGTGTGTATATATGTGTGTGTGTGTGTGTGTGTGTGTGTGTGTGTGTATACAGAGAGAGAGACAGGGAATGGAAATGAAGAGGCAGATAGAGGGTAGGCTCTCTAAAAAGAAGAGTGGTTCTAGGGTAGATTAAATTCTCTTTTATTGTTGTCAGCTTCTGAATGAAACAGTTATCAAAGCAAAGTTTTAAAATTTGACATACTAAGATATATTTCTTTTATTTGTACAAGTTTATGGAATGCAAGGGTAATTTTATTATATACATAGATTGCATAGTGGTGAAGGCAGGGCTTTTAGAGGGTCCATCATCCAAATAATGTACATGGTATCCATTAAGAAATTTCTCATCATCCAGCCCCCTCCTAGCCCCTCACCCTTCCGAGTCTCTACTGTCTTATTATTTGACATTCTATGTCTACATTATTTAGCTCACACTTATATACAGTAATGTGATTATTTTTTACTAAGATACTAATATAAATCTTTATTTTTTTTAATCCTGGAAAACCTTACAATAAAAATTATAAAAAAAATATTGATGATATTTAATCATCTAGTGATCAGTGATCAGTTACCATCATAAAGTAACTGGGGGACTATCATCAGTAGTTCCTCAGTTTAAACTCAGGGACAGCTGATGAATTATGATAGTTACAATCAACCTAGCACAGAATAGATACCTCAGTAGATGCACTGAGTTAATAAAGAATGTAGAAGAAATTCTGCATGTGTGTTTTCTGGATATTTTCATATGATCTGTCTTTATGAAACCAAATGCTTTGTGAAAAGTAAAACTTGAAAGTGTTTGCTAAGTAATCCTTAGTATTTTATTACTTTATTTTTTCTCTTATTTTTCGTGAAGAAAATAGCATTAGACCAGTGTTTTTAATGAGGAAGTTAAAACCACTCCTTATAGAATGTTGGGTTTCCAGGTAACTCCTGAAAACAGTCAGTATTGGAATAAATAAAGAATGGACTAGACCCTCATATGAGGATTTATCTTTAGAAGTACTTATTTCTTACTTAGATCCTAGAAACCTAATTGAAGAAATGGAGATGATAGAAATGCTTTTTTCAGAAGGATTCTTGAGATGGAAACATAATACTAATAAAAAGAAAACCATCTTCACGTACGTTTTAGAATCATGTGGTTAATGCTTTTCAATTCATGTTTATTTTCTTGGAGATAGAAGACTTTTTTCAGTAACAAAAGGTATTTTCAGGTATTAAAAAGTTCTGTCCTTTTCTAATAGACATGGCAGCCTCAGTGCTGATTTTTCCAGGCCATTGTGTGTTGTAAATTGATTCTATCCTTTTGCAGTGTGGTGAGCAAAATTTTTGAGCCTTAATTAGGGAGAGATAGGTAGGCAGTGCCCTGTGAAAGCTAAACATAGAGGAGAGAAGGACTAGGCGAGATGTTAAAAGACCTGAGATGTAGTGTCAGGTCTCCATCATCATCTTCTGAAAACTTTGGGAAAGTAAAATGGTATATTAATATCTGGCTTGCCTAGCTGATCTGGTTAACAAGAAGTTCAGATGGCACAAAGCCTGCAAAAGCAGTTTTCTAGCTGTGGCTACAGAGCAGGAGTCTAAGCTGGTGTAAGTCAGTGACTTGGGCCCCACCTGGTGGGATTTCTGCAGCCATAAGAAGTGCTTGACTCTACCCGGGAAACTCCAGAGGAAGGGAAGAAACTTTCAGTTCCTATTGTGCCATCATGCTGACTCAGAATTTGGATACAGGCTGAAGGCCTTATGCAAACCTTTAGAAAATGTTTGCATAAATAAAAATTTGGGGGAATGTCGTTGTATTTTTACAAATCTGATTTTCTTCTCTTGGGCTCCCTTTCCTTGTGATTATTAGGCGAGCAGCAGATTTTCCTCCTTAGCACCGTAATCCACTATTAAAGGGAATGAGATGTATGAGGGAACAGATTTATAAATTTCAGGTTTGTTAGCTGAAAGTCTCATATCCTTCTAACATTTGATATGAAGTTGCCAGATAACTCTTAACTACTTGAATGGGGGTAAGAATATCTTTTTGGTTAGGAGATTTTTTTCTCCTTAATCTCATAGGAGCTAGGTTTTTTCTCCCCACTGCACAAATTACGGAGAAGGGATATCCAGAAGCCATGTGAAGGGCAAGAGTGAGTTATTTTCTTTGCCCTTCGAATTTCCTTACGGCTTAAATTTTTCTAGCTTTCTTGTGACCGAAAAGGATCAGGTCCAAAGGGACGTACTGGCTGGACAGCAAGGAGAAATCAATGTTTTTCTAGCCTTCTGGGAAATTCCAGCTTCTATCCTTTCAGGATTTTTCTTTTTCTTTCAGTAAAATCCAATGAATGTTAAATATTAATATATTGGATGCAGCTTTCTTTGTACAGGATTCCTCAATTTTGAACACTATAAATGGTACCTTAAAATAATTATGGTCATATCATCTTAGTGTACTAGTTAAAATGACCTGGATCAAGAGAAAAAGGTGCTGAAATCTTATCTCAAATATATCAGACTTTGTTTTAGCATTTTAAGTCTGTCACAAAACCAAAAGTACTGAAGTAAATAATAGTTGCTGTTTATTACAGTTGAGCTAACCAGCCGGCTATCTGGCAGTGTTAGGAAAACAATCATTGCTTGAATTATTATTTTTTTCTTATTTGTATTAGAATTTTAAGTTAAAACTCAAGTTTTTTTTTTTCCTTGAAATGGAGAAGGGAAAGCAACTGATTTTTTTTTTTTAACTACTACCTTGTGCTACATGCTGTGCAAGGCACCTTACAGGGATGTCATATTTAATTTAATCATAACATGAAAACTGCAGTAAGTGTTATACTCCGAATGTCATAAAGACAAGGAATCCATCCTCAGGGACAGCAGTAACCTGCCCCAACTTAATACGCTCCCTTAAGGTCTAAAGACTTGTATGTTTTCATTAAAAATAGCCATATTTACCTTTAATAATACAGAGCATTTATTAAATTCATCATAATACTGATTAAAATTGAAGAGCAGTTGTTATAATTTTCTTGGAAATTTTAAAAATGCTTAACCATTTTTATTAAAAAGGAATTTAAAAAGCAATACATGTTCACTAGAAAAATAGAAAACTCAAATAAGCAAAAATAATAACAAATGTGAAATTCCCAGGATCCCATTGTTAAAGATGACCACTTTTTCTGTGCGGCCTTTTAGACTTCTTTCTATGCACACATAGGAATGTAAGTAAACAAACACAAATACTTGTTATATATTCATGGCAATAGGAACATAATATATCATTTTGTGACTTTTTCCCCACCAACATATAATGGGTATATTTTTCTATTAATAAATGCTCTCTGTAACATCATTTTTAATAGATTGCCTAATTTATTTAACCAGTATTTTATTGGTAGACATTGAGATTGTATTCTTTTTCTCCACCTTATGCAGTACTGTGATGAAATGCATATATTCTAACTAAACTTCACACCAATTCTGAAACAAATTGCCAGAATTGCAGTCAAAGGCAATGCACCTTTTCAAGAAGGAGTTACCCGCATTGCAGTTTAACCTTAAAAACATGTTTTTTAAGTCAATATTTAAAAATATGTACTCGTTTACAGTCAACTTTGGTTGTGGTTAGTGTGTTGGTGCTGATAATTTTCATGCCTTTTCCAGTCAAGAATCAGTCCAGCAAAGTCAGACGGAGGGAAAGTATATCATCAGCTTTATTATTAATAGGGCCAGACAATATCAGGGAGTATAATGTCAACTCTATTATCAATAAGGCTGGATTGGAGAATGTGACTTGACCTGTGATACAAACTGTGGAGACTTCCTTTGATTTTCCTAAATTGAGCACACTACCAAGCCACGTGCCTCTCCCACAGAGGCAGGGCGCTCACTTCCTATAGAACTGGAGACGAGACCAAACCCATGTTTGGGCAAGCTGGCCCAACAGAGAAGACAAAGGGTCAGTCTGTCCTTGCCTAGTTCCTTCTTCTAGGTTACCAAAGAGATGAGTGTCCTTCCTTGTAGAGAGTGCATGAGGTGCTGGGGAGGGAAAAGGGCTGCAGCCACTGCTGAGAGGGCAGCAGTTCCTACCATTGAATGGTCAAGGTAGAGAGGAAGGGAAAAGGGTGAGGTGATTGTCTCTTTAGCCATGACTTGAAGTCAGTGAGACTGGGGTCCAACCGAGACAATGGTAAAATAAACGAGTCAATAAATAAGATGAGAGCAGCAGCAAAGCACTGCTATTGGAGTCCATATACCTAGATGCCCCCACTGTGCTACTGATAGATGTGTGTTCACACTCTCTGACCGTTGGTCTCCTCACCTGGCATTGGTGGTGGTATATCTGGGAGGTGGCCAGTGGCCTCTGAATTACTGGTGTTTCTGTTAGAAAGGCAGATTACTGTCCCCCTCTGCAAATGTCCTGAATCACACACTACAAGCAGGTCATGTAGATGCCCTTTTAACAAACTCTCCATTGATTCTTCCATAAAATAAATTTTGGAAAAACACTAGCACAGTAGATGCCCAGTAATTTAACTGAGGTTCAGATAACGTAAATGACTTGTCAGAGGTCTCACACCCAGAAAGCAGTGGAGCTGGGGCTCCAAGTGTGGCCCTTTGGCCCCAAGCTCACTTTCTCTTCACTCAACCTATCCAGGCCCTAACTGAGACCACTGGCACTGTTCACCTGTTGTCATACCTCGTGAGGTTTCTCCCCAAGTGCCTTCCCCCACTGACTATGGGATGAAACCACATTGTGGGGCATTATTTTTGAAAGCTTTCCATACTCTGGAACCATCTGCCTTTCAAGTCTTACCTCGTCACCACTCTACCTTGCAGCTTACGTACAATTCAGCTACATTCCCAGACCTGCATCCTTTTCCAAAATCCTCTTTGGATTCTTATAGCTTGCTCTTGCTGAAATGCCCTGTTCTCTCTTCCCTGCCAGCAGCGTCTTGTCCATCCTTAAAGGTTTGGGGTGAGTGGTGCCTCCTTTATGAAGGATCCCACCATCAGTCAAAACTGACTACTCTCTCTTGTGGGTCCTCACGAGTCCTGCCTCAGAGCTCTGTAGCCATGTTTTCCAATAGCTTGTTGTCTTTGTGTTTGTATTTCTCATTAATTGTTACTTTCTTTAGGATAGAAAGCATGTCTTATTCATCTTTGCTGCCCAGAACCTGTTATGCTGCTTGCCACAGAGCAGGTTACTCACCAGATGTTTGTGGAATAAACAGAACAGAAATTTTAAAACTTCAGGAATGGAAGGCATCAACACCAGATATCAATCCACATTTAAATGGAATCTCTTAAAAACATATAAATTTGTATTGAATCGCTAAGCTGAAATTGAGCTCAGAAATTATTTGAGCATTTAGTATAGAGTCCATGCACTAGACGTTAGTCGTGAGTTTTGAGTACTTAGCACGTGCCGGGAACTGTTCTAAACACCTTCTATGCGTTAGCCCATTTAATCCTCATGGCAACTCTGTGCTATCTCTAATATCCCTGTGTTACAGCTGAGGGAACTGAAATATAGAGGAGGTTGAGAAATGGCATCAGGGCACAGAAAAGGGCAAAGACTACTGTAAAACAGGTCAAGAAGTGGAAGGTCAGATAATTTACTCTGAACAGCTGGTAAGTAGTGGTACCAGATTGAGGCTCAAGCCTTCACTCTCACAGCAGGGCACTTTCCGCAACTTTGGTTTCTTATGACCATTTCTGCCACTAGCATGCGGAAGATGCTAGATGATTATTGAATTAGTGAATTTCTCGTAGGTAAGATGGAAATGATTCTTAGTGGGATTTTGTGAGAATAAAATGAGAAATTGTACATTTCTTTAACATATATTTGGTAGTGATCGCTATTGTGGTGCTAGTGGAGAACACAGTTGAAAGGTGGCCAGTTAGATGTGGAGGAGGGAAGAAGTGTGTAAACGAGGATAAGTGTTCTAGCCTGATGATGAGAGGACAGTATTAATGGAAATAATGAATTTGGAAAGAGAAGTCAGTTTGAAGACAGGCAGTCATGAGTTTGGCTCAGGGATCATTGTTTTCAGTTTTATGCCAAGAAAACAAAATCAACCAAGATCTGGAACCAAACCATTTTACATTAAGGGCATCTTTTTGGTCCATACTTTATTTGATGTAAGTCAACGATGCCTCACAAAATCACTTCACTTACCTGCAAAGCTCCCTGGGCTTTGACCAGAAACTTCCATGTGATTATGAGAAATAGGCATTTTATCCAGGGGTGAAAAGAGTACTGGTATTAATAATATACTAGTATGTAATATTTAATGAATACACTCTACATGCATTTTTATTAAATGTTTAACACTATGAAATGAATGCTACTAATATGCCCATGTTTTCAGTGAAGAAACTGAGGTACAGAGAAGTTACTTGAATGTCCATAGTCCCAACCAAAGTTTAATAAGTGGTAGAGAATTTGGAATCAAAGTCAGGTATTTTTGATTCAGGAGCTGGGGCCCGATTCATAAATCAGTACATCTCTCAGAAGTGTTGAGAGTAATCCTTAGTCAATAAACTACTTTGAGGATTAAAAGTATCTGTTATACTTTTATTAAGTAATGTAAATGGCTTAAATAAAAGGTCATAAGAATACTTGGAAATGGTCTTCTGGTTCATTCAACACATAACCATGTGATTGCTCAATGTATTCTTGAAAATTCCCAGGAAAAATTGCTTTCTGGAGTATATCAGACATATTTTGATAAGTGTCTGATTTTTATGGGAATCTCTATTGCTCACTTCTAGAGGCCAAGTGTCCCCAAGTCTTAAGGACTAAATGGATTAATCAAAATAGCTATATGACCAAAGGTTTTGTGATTCTTAGAATCTTTTTAGCAAATGATGTTGCTTCCTTATTACATAAGAACTGAGCATTTACAGGCAAAAATCTGCTAAAGAGCATTCTTTGCACAACAAGCAATTAAAATATGGTGTGTGCTTCATTTTTAGGAGCTGTTAGTGATTTTTTGGTATCATGATGTTAGCTTAAATAAGAGAAAATTAGTTTAGAATTAACTGGAATTGTGATCATTCCTGAGAAGTTGCAACAGTGAGTTTCCCTTAAAAAGTGAAGAAACTTTTCTTACTAAGGAGACACTTATTAGGAACAATCTTTTCTTCTTTTTCTCAAAAGGAAATATCTTTTTCTTTTTTTATTGGTTGTTTAACAGTAATATATAAAAATGGGGGAAAACCCATGAAAGAACAGAAAAAATAAATAAAAAGTACCTATATTTCTATCATTCAGATAGAATGGTTTCACTTTGATGAATTGTTTCATTTCATACATTCTTTCTGTATCTATACCTGTAATGCAAACATTTTTATAAATGAGCTCATAAGATTATGGTTCTATTGTAATCTTTTTTAATTAAAAACATATTACATGTGCTCATCTTTTTATGTGAATAAATATAGGTCTGTGTCATCAGTTGTAATAGCTTGATACTATCCAGTTTTGTGTGTGTGTGTGTGTGTGTGTGTGTGTGTGTATTATGTACAATTCAGCTACATTCCCAGACCTGCATCCTAAACTCTTTTCTAAAACCCTGTCTTTGGATTCTTATAGCTTGCTCTTGCTGAAATGCCCTGTTCTCTCTTCCCTGCCAGCAGGGTCTTGTCCATCCTTAAAGATCTGGGGTAATATAAAGTATCTATATTATATACTTTATATTTTAATTAAAGTATATATATTATATACTTTATATTTTAATTAAAGTATATACATACATACATATATATATATACTTTAATTAATTGGATTAACATCCATAACTGAGGATAAAGTATATACATACATACATATATACTTTAATTAATTGGATTTATCCTCAGTTATGGATGTTAAAAGTTTTTTTTGTTGTTTTAAATACTACTACAATGAAACCATGCTAAAAATATATGTATAATCTATTTTGTTTATATTACTTGTTGGCTCATAGCTTTCTTGATTTATGAGAACTTTTTACATATTAAGTATGTAAACAGTTTTGACAAACTGTTCATGAAATAATGGTCCAAAACTATTTTACACCAACATTATATATCTGCTTCTTTACTCCTGGCCAATTGAGATCTACTTGCAAGTTGATGCATAAAGAACTAGCTACTTAAAATAAGAAAATACTTGCCAGCATTAGTTTGGTTCATTATTTATATTTAATTTCAGGAGTGAAGACATTAATGCAGCTATTTTGACCCTCGCAGGATGGTGCAATAACCAGAAAGCACATCTCATTCCAGTTCACTAATCAGAAGATATCTGTTGTCACATGAGTTTCTGAACTAATCCTAAGTTTAAGGATAAACAAGTTTCCTGGGAGAATGAAGATAAATACTAAAGAATGTTTTCTGAAATGATTTATCATTCATGTCATAAATATTCATTGAAGGTACTTAGTTTGACAGTCAATGTTCTGATCCCTGTTGTGGATACATGATGATAAAAGCAGAGTCACCACCCTCAAGAAGTTTACAGATTAGTCAGGAGAGGCACTTGTGCAAACATCCACAGCTGAACAGAGTGAGGCAGCCATGACATCACTACTACAACCTGGGGATACAGGTGTGGACAGAGCCTACCTCGCTCACCCTGTAGTGTTGCAGCCTAGTAGAGCAGTTCTGGAGGACTGTCTTTATATGTGCTATTCATTCTTTACCTGCTTTCAGTTCCATGTGGCCCATTTGAAGCATGGTGGGGAATATTTACTTGTTTAAAAAGGGTTGTGTAGACAACTCTGGGCTGGGCAGGAAAGTTGCTTGATATATATATTTTATTTATTAAAAGAGCACACGTTAACCTAAGACTATTTAAGAATAGAACTCAGAAACTCAGAACTATCTATGGAGCATTTGAAATGAACAAGTTTATAAACATTGCTGCCAAGTTAACTGATGGTTAGAAAGAGTGGAGGCCAGTACTCAGACCCTCCTCCGTTTTTTGCTGTTGGTACTGTGTCACTGTTTCTTTAGTACCACCGCCACCAGAAACCTTTACCTTGTGTAAGGCACTTGCTGTGTGTACTATTTAACCACACTTTAAATCGCTGTTGTTAAATTTGACTACAGTTTGAATTGGGCAAACAGAATCTTATTAAGGTTGGTAAGTTCCCATTTATTTACCTATGTCATGTAGTGGCTGAAGCATATGCTCTGCATCTGAAATGCCTGAGCTCAAATCCAGTCTTAGATACTTACTACGGTGGGAACATTACTTTACCTTTTTGTTTCTGTTTCTTTACTTACAAGTACTTTGAAAAATTTTCTGACACCCTAAAGATAGTTGGAAAGAGTAGGAAATGATTATGTCAAACATATTAATTACCACATATAGAAAATATTTGGTCAGAATTCATCAGAGAATGCCATACTGCTAGGAATAAGGTATCAACATAGAACTGTGAATCACAGGCTAGAGGATATTAGATCCCATTTAGTGAATAATGGGAAGCCAACAAAAAGTTACATAATACAGGATTACATGCATTAGATTTTATGAGGGCTTCTTATGTATCTATAGAGGAAAACAGATTAAATTTTTTGAAAATAAATGTTTCCTCCTAAGATGGCTGGGTATCAGCAAAAAAACCAGAGGCTTCTGTGTAGTGGTGAGAGAAATGTGACATTTAAGCTACAAATGAAAAAATGATTCATAATTCAGGGATATCTGAGATGTTTGCTTTTGTTCTTATTTGTTATTTTAATAGTTCTTGAGTTAATTTAATACTTATGCAAATTTGAAAATATCATATAGCTGAGAAAAGCCTTTTAAAGACTTTTTGTAGACTTCTATTGTTGCTAGTCTCATGATAGGGGAAACGGTACTGACATGGAGTTAGGTAAGTCATTGACTAGCCATGTATCCTTGAACAAGTCCCTGACTTCTTCATGCCTGCTGCCTTGCCTTGCCTTTCCTTTCCTTTCCTTTTTCCTATCCCTTTTCCTTTCCCCTTTCCCTCTTCCTTTCCCCTTTCCTTTCCCCTTTCCTTTCCCCTTTCCTTTCCCCTTTCCTTTTTTCTTTCCTTCCCTTTCCCTTTCCCTTCCTTTCCCCTACCTATCTACCTACCTGCCTACCTATCTACCTGCCTATCTACCTACCTGCCTACCTACAGGGCCTCTCTCTGTAATCCAGGCAGGAGTGCAGTGATGTCATTATAGCTCACTGCAGCTTCAACCTCCTGGGCTCAGGCGCTCTTCCTGCACTTCCCAAAGATTCAGGTATGAGCCACCGTACCCCACTGAGCCTCCGTTTTCTTACCTGAAGTTCTAACAAAGGACTGTTGTGTAAACCAAGAGAAACACAGTTACGTCAGTGTGCTTTCCTTGTTTAAAAGCTCCTGGGCTGCTTATGGTGCCAGACTTTAGAGCTCACCCAAAGAAAACACACTTGCATTTCTCTTGAGTTGTTTTATCAATACAGGTTGAGTAACCCTAATCCAAAATCTGAAATGCTTAAAAATCTGAAACTCTTTAAACACTAACATGAAGCTCAAACAACAACAACAACAACAAAAAAAAACTTGTCGGAGCATTTAGGATATTGATTTTCCAGTCAGAGATACTGAACTAATAGGTATATAATGCAGATATTTTGAAATCTGACAAAAAATCTAAAATGCTTCTGGACCCAAGAATTTTGAATAAGGGATATTCAACCTATACTGAAAGCATCAGAATTTACCTCAGTGCTTTAACTTTCTAGGGGCACCACAAGTGCAAACTTATTATACCAAATCAGATCTGGACATCTAACATGAATAATTGCACGAGGTTGAATTGCTTACCATTAAAGGTCTGCCTTCAGAGCACCAACCCATACCTACTTTCTGCTCATCCTCTGCTCACTCTCTCATAGAATCCTGGAATTCCCTGGCCCCAGTCATCATCCAGATGCTCCTTTTCATGAGCAAACATTTGGTGTTTGAAAGTCACAAGGTCTCTGCGTGGACAAAGACTAAGCAACACAGTTGTTTGTTTTTTCTAATGGAGAACATCTCCAGGAGAGCTTTTCCTCTGACTTTTGTTTAATTGGGATAGGAGGAATTCATTCACTTATTCATTCAAGAAATGTTTTTTCAGTGGTTACTGATTTTTAAAACAGTTTCATTTTTAGTGAGATATAATTCACTTGGCATACATTTTACCCATGTTGAGTGTACACTGTAGTGGTTTTTAGTATATTCACATAGTGCTGCCTCATCCACAGTCAATTTTAGGACATTGCCATCACCTCAGAAAGTAACCCCATAGCCTTTAGCTATTATCCCCTTATCTCTCATTCCCTCAGTGCTCACCCGGGCCTAAGCAACTGCTAACCTATTTTGTCTCAACACATTTCCCTATTTGGGATATTTCATAAGAACAGAATTATATGCACATGTAGTGTGTAGTCCTTTGTGACTGGCTTCTTTCACTTAGCATAATGTATTGAGAGTCCATTTGTGTCACAGTGAGTATCACAGCTTCCTTTTTTTTTCCGCTCTGGCTTTCCATGGCTCCATCTTGCATCCTGAAAGTTAAATCGGTACAGTGATGAAAAGAGTTGATTCAGTCTGTATTAGGAGGAAGGAAATCAAATCAATTGATATTTCAGATATGTAAATCTGTGGTGAGAATTATTTTATCGCAAGTCCTCATCAATTAAAAATTTTGCCACTGTATAATTAGTTATGAATTATATAACTGAACTACATAATTATCTAATAGCTGTTGTTTCAAATAAAATTGATAATTTCTCATTATTCTGGTCAGCTTCTTGGCAAGTCTTGTCCAGTGTCATTATAGATTTTAGCTCTAATGCAAGCTCTTAAAGGGTTGGTATTGGGGGTAGAACTGTTGGCTTTGCCATTTCCTTGATGTTTCTTGTGCTTACATTATTACTGTTATCTTCAATCCACTTGGCATTCTTGACCATCTGCAGAGCAAAAGGGGGCCCCAATGGCAATCTCTATGTTATTTTTGGTAAAACTTAAAATTTTTCATATAAAAATATATATTGAAGTTGTAGTGTTTTCTTCCTGCTGCATCCCAGTGGATAATGCTGTGTACTCTTTGCATGGTGTGTGGTAACCAAATATTCTAGATTGATTGCTGGGGAAAGTAAACAGGAACTCTATTCCTGTTTGTTCCAGTAAGAAACTTCTGAAAGTGTGGCTCTTGAGTGTTTCATATGAAGGTTTTTTGGAGACCCGCAGATTATTCAGTTTTCATGAGAATACTCCTTGTTTCTGGCTGGTTGGGTTGATTCTTTGCTGTCCAGATTACTTGCAAACTGCTCAGAATCACCTGGGTTTGCTGCACACTGAGCTGTGGGCTCAGGCTGTGTTTCACCCTCGTGTGGCCCAGCTGAATGACATCATTCGAGGTCATGCATCACACTGACCTTGTGGCATCGTCTGTTCACCCCTTCAATGGCCCTGCCCTCCAGCAGCTGTGTGGGAATTTTGCTCCCTTCCTTCTCTCTAGATTAGATGTCTGCACTAGAGTGCTTGCTATTTTAAACCAAAGATGTACTGTGTGCAAGTGTTGAAACCGCTTGAAAAGAAGGCTCTGTGCTATCTGAGACAGTTCTCAGTCTTTCACGAGCATGTTGAAAATTGGGCACCATCCAATTTTTGACATATGATTGTAGATCTTGATGGCAGAACTCTTTGCCAGTTCCCAGGGGGATCTGCTTGATAAGAAGCTGTTCATTTGACTTGAGGAAGACAGGACAGCAGTTTAAACTCAGCTCCAAATATAAGGACTGTTTCTTTAACATGTGTCTGAGACCAGCTTTGTTCTTCACTGAAGGAATAACCAAAGGAAATGGACTTAAATTGTTGAAAGAATTTAGGCTGGAAGAATTACTTCAGAGGGAGGGATTAATAAACATTGGAATGGTTTATCAGAGGAAAGCATGGAATCTGATTATTGAAAGGTTTTAAGAATAAATGTGTATTTGCATGAAGCGATTGGAATGCCTCACCTGGAGGGATTCCAGACTGTGGGCAGTGCCTGTTAACTCCTGCTCCCCACCCTGCTTACCTCCCCCACTCCTCACCTCTGAGGCAGTTTTATTTTCTTTCAGTAAGGAGCATATGAACCCTCCAGTTTCTTCAAGAGATTATATTCCTTCCTGAAGGGAAAAATAAATAGGCCAGCACATAGATTATTCGATATAACGAGTCTCCTGTGTATTATTACAGTGCTGTCACCTCCATTCTCAATTATGGCAATTTTTGCTGAGGGGCAGTCTGAGGAATGCGTGGAGCCCACGGCTCCGGGGGCTACTGAGATTCCATATGCTTTTAGTTTGTCTTTGCTTAGCCACTGGAGTGTCTCTCTCAAGGTTGGTGGCTGAGCAAGTGGTGCTGTGTTCTCTCATATGCTGCTCAGGTGACTAAAATTCTAAATACAGGTTTCTCTGAGGAGCGCTTTGAAGAACGTTGGGCTCACTGGAAAGACTTTGGGAAAAGCTGAACGCTTGTTTGTGAGCCGGGGGGCCTGGGTTCAGTTAGCTGTATATTGACTTTTCCTTTGGTTTAAATGAGAACCCTGGGATGCTTTCAGTGGCTGTTTTGCTTGTTACTTTGCAGAAAAGGCTAATGATAGAATTATACAAGAAATTTTTTTTGCCTGATAATGTGAAATTAGAAGGGGGCCTTGGAATATGGAAATTGTGATAAGCTTATTAAGAATGCAACTTACAGAAAAATATTTAATAACACTGGAACTTATTTCTGGCATTTCCCAAAAATGGTAAAATTAGGGAAAGATGGCACTTTTTCAAGAGAAAAAGATCTAGATTTTGCGATGTTATTATTCAGGTTTTCTTGCTGATTTTGCTTTTGTAATTCTGAATTCATGTAGTTTGGACCCTTTCCTCAAAAACAAAACAAACCTTCAATGAAAGAAACATCAAAACTGTAACCCAGTAAACTGAGGTAGGCAGACTGTTGAAAGAAAGAGTTTTCTAGTTCAGCACAGTTACAGACAAATTTTAAAAGAAAATTTACAGTTGAGTACCTTACAGCCAGGTCTATTGATCCAAAATCCTTTTAAACAAAGGTGGCTTTTGTTTGCCAATTACTTGGTGTTTCAGAACTAAGAAGTTTTGTACAGAATGAAAGGAAGCAGTTATTTCACAGTCATTTTTCCTATGTCAATAAGTTTTAGAACTTCGTAGACTTGGAAAAGTTAGACTGATGGTTCATTGACTACTGTCTACATAAACAATGTTAAATCTTTGTGAAAAGGGGACTTTATTAAACAAGATGCATTTTATTTTGTAAATTCCCTTAAAATTCTACTTTTCTGCTCTCTCCATCCAAAATCTTGTCATTTCAATGTGAATGTAAATTCAGAGTTTCTCTGTAGAGCTGTGTATGTTGATTAAGGCAGACATTTTCAAAAGCAGCAGTTAAAAATTGGAATTGGAATAACGGAAAGTTTTCTTACTAGGGAGTGATTACTGGACATACATAACACTATATGTAACCCCAGAGACATAGTATAGTGATTTATGAATTGCCCTGCTTGTTTTTTATGTTGATTTTAAATGTAGTAATGGATGATTACACAGTATTTAGTCATAAGTCCAAATGTCTTAATTATTTTTAAAAATTCAGAAATAGCTTTACCCCTTTTTTTCAAGACATAGAATACTAATGTTGATGTATTTTGGTTTTTACGTTCTTGGGGACTTTTCTGCCTCTTTTGGTGGCATTAGGGTTTGATTCAGTTGTCAAGATGTGATCCTGTCAGGCAGATCTGTGTGTCTGTAGCTGCAGCCAGAACCGAAAACCTCCTTTGACTTTCCTGTTCCACCTCTTCTGTTAAGGAGTCATGCATTTACAACTTCCCAAGTAAACCCGTGATTCATTACAAATGCAAATATCTTCTCTGCTCAGTTGACTAGAAAGGGCTAAGGAGGAGCAGGTCTTGAGCAGCTGCCCCCGTTCACCTTGCATCAGGTGTCTGCAGAGTCTTTAGACCAAATATATGTTAGAGTCCCTTTCCCAATTGGAATCACTTACCCCATCATTTTCATTTTACCCTTTAGGCTTGAAAAAGTGTGTATTTAGCCATCACTTCATTTTGTGTGGTCTGAGTTATAAAATGCCCCTGCTGGTTTTTCCATATGAAAAACATGGTTTTCATTTGTGGAAACTTATATAATTTTTTTTTCTGGGCCTTCTTTTGTGCTGCTTTAAATTAAAAGCAAATGTATTTGCCTCCCCTTCATTCTTGCTTCCCCACCCCCATCTTTGCATGTTCCAATTACAGAGTTGTGAAAATAAGTCATCTTTCGGCTTTTGTTACTTTAAAACAGCTATCGGTGATGTCAGAGTCAATACTAAAAGCATTAAGAATGCTGGCAGAATGTAATGCAGCTGCAATCCAACATGATGCTGGAAATGGGGTTGAGAGCATAAAGGCTTTCCATATTCCCAGGGCGCACAACTGCTTGCGGCCTTGGCTTTGATCTCTTCAAAGGCTGCTGCCTCCTCCTAGATGGAGAGACTTGGCTGCCACTCGCTTGCATTGAAAAAAGGCAGAGGTCTCTATTCAGGCAGAAATCAATCACTGTGCAGAAACAATTATGTGTAATTCAACCATCATGAAAACAGGACGAGATTACGGGTTTGTTACCTGAGTGACTGTGTGAAGACGGGGAGCAGAGAACACTGGAGTCCCGCTGACATGCCACATCTCGATGACAATTATAGACATGAATGATGTGGCGGGCGGGGGAGGCACGATGACAAATGCTGGTCACGCTGTCCAGCAGAGCAGAAAATGAGGTTACAATTGGGAGATAATGTTTGCATATGTAACCATATTTCAGCAAGCTGAACAACTTCAGGGAACAGACCCTCAAAACTCTTGTGAATATTTGTATGTACAGAGACTAGCATATGAATTTGATATTGGTTGAATTAGGACAAAAATAATTCTAATAATTTGAGGATGGTACTGAAAGAGAGAAGGAAAGTGAATTTAACTTTGGTTTATTACACTTGCTAATTTGGAATATACACTACTGCTAATAGCAAACTCTGAAAACAACTTTCTAACCTAATATGTGTGGATCTGTCTTTAAACATGTTCTGGTTCAAGAATAACATTTTAATTTTGAATCTGTAAATCTGTCTCAAGAAAGCATTGTGTTTTTTCATCTTGATTGAAGCCCTTTTGGGGGAATGATTTTTGTCAGTTTTACCATCTTCCGTTGTTTGCAGATTTAATTTTTGAAAAGCAACTTTCTGAAATATGTTGAAGTTTCCTTTCACTGAGAAGAAAAGCGAGGCATTTTTCTATATAGGAAATAACTTTTTGCTTTAGGTACAAGTATGCTTAATCTTGGAGTCCTGGCATGCAAAGCTATCGAGGTATTTATTTTTATTTTAACTTGCTCTTGTCACCTAACAAAGGCGTAGGAGTAACCTCACACTTTGCTAGCTAACCCGACTCTGGGTGGGGAAAGGCAAAATAAGATGAAAACCTAGATGGCTGATTATAAAATGGTATTGCTGCTGCTCAGTTTGATACCCAGGCCCGGGTTTACCTTTTATGCTGCTCCAGCTTAGACATCAGAGGCGTGAGAGCTGCTTTGAGTTACAGATCTTCAAACAATAAGTCAAAACAAAAAATCAATCCCCTCTGGTCCCTGGGTGCAGTTATCGAAAGATAAAAGAGAAAAATAAAGTTATGCTAAAGCAGATAGAGGAAAGGAGCAGATATGCCAAGGAAACACGGAGGACAAGTGCAGAGTTGAAGTGGGCCTCGTATGAGCCAACATCAATGAATTTTTATCTTATCAAAAAGTTTAGGGTTGCCAGTTCCTTTCAAACTGGATCCAGTCTGCTCCAGGGCTGCCTGAAGCTTTAGCTTCAATGAAGTTGCTTTTCCCCGCCTCTTTCTTAAATATAACCACATAGGAATTAGATTGCATTTTACTCAAGGTATAAAACTTGCCACAGACTTCAACAGCAAATTAGGGGTTTTGATAATCCCTTGATATTTTGAATATAAAGTGAGGGGAGTGTGTGTGTGTGTTCATGTTTATTGGAAGCTGAGATTTACATGAAAAGTAAGGCAAATCTCTATAGTGCGTTTTTTATTTCAAGCCAAATTTCTAAGGAGAGCTGGAAAGTCCCCATGAGTTCTTTTTGAGGTAAGAAATCTGTGTTTTTGCTTTGTTTCTTGTGGGTAATGTCAGATATTTTTGGAGACTAATTATAACTATCTGGAGCGTTTTAAACAATATTTTAATATATGAGCCAGTATATATTTTTACGAATCCAAGTTATAGTTTGAAAAAAAGGCTTACATTTTCACGTATTTTTAGAAAATAGTAAACCCATTTACTGAATTGTTTTACAGCTGTAAACATTTCTGAGATTATCCAAGATATAGTTCCTCTGTTAACATCCCTAAAGGTCTCTCACAAAATGGCAGCACATACTTCATTCTTGTCCTTCTCCTTGCTTCTTCTTTGTTTTCCTTACTGAGAGAGTCATGTTCCTGAGCTGATGCCAGCAGGGCCAGCGTGGAGGGCCAGGCTCTGCATCCACCTCCCTAACCACCGTGGAGCCCAGCCTGTACCTTGCCCTTTGATGTGTGCTGGACGTAGTCACGTTTCACAGCTTTTCAGGATTTCAAGTTTCCAGGTGTTGAGGGAGAAAAGGATAGTTAGCTTGGCATTGTAGATGTAGATGCCATGCTATTTAAAGATGCATGTTCTATATATAAACTCTAGTTAATCATTTGAGTAAAACCATCATAACTTTCCTTTGCATAGTTTAGATGACTCACTGTTTTGAAAACTAAGTAAACTCAAATGGAAAACAATCGGGCACGATGGTTGTAACTTTTATTTCCCAGTATAGAGTTAATGAGCAGAAAAATGGCAGAGCCACTTCCACACATCTAAGGCTGAACATTTTTTTGAACTGTTAATGAATGTACTTTACTGTAAACACGGAAGCTTAGCAGTATGTTCTATAGGCCCTGAGAGGAGTGGAATGAAGATTCTTTCTAGTTTCTTACAGTTACATCATGGCAGGGAATCTCAGTCTGTAGTTTTAGGCCTTTGTCTTCCAGCTCTCCTTCAGTCTGGGTTCAGCTAGCATTTCCATTCCAGTCTCTCTTTACCATTTCCTATCCCTAATCCCTTCTTGTTATCCTTCCAGGCTACTTAGAGGATGTTGCTACAAGTGGCTTCATGTTTACTTGCAAGGAAGGGAAGGCAAAGGAGGAAAATGGGGCAAGGTGGCACATGCAGGTCACATAGGCATCATGTGTCAGCAGGCTCTGTTCTGCCCTCCGTGGAAGCACCTTTGAATTCCTGTCATTCTCACCGCTTAATTCTAAACTCTTCTATTCTTATATAGGCAGTGGCAACTTCAAGGAGTTTGGAGGAAAGAGTGATAGCCCCCATAATCTCCAGTAATACCCCTCGCCACCCCAAATAAACATCTATGCTAAGTAGAAATATTAGGATACAACTTTGCGTCAATCTTGCAACCAGATTGCTGTTCCTAAGCCCCCTTTATGTAGAAATGTATGTGATAGGTAAACTGTCAGGCATACTTGTGTGTGTGTGTGTGTGTGTGCGCACTTATACATATAATGCAGTGTTTAAAGGTAATGAGTGGGATTGTCTGTGCTTGAATTTCACCGCCACCACTTAATGAATAGCTGTGGGACTTCAGGCAAGTTCCTAAAACATGCTAATGCTCACTTTGCTTATCTGTGTAATGGGAGTAATCATGGTAGTTACCCATAGGCTTCTGTAAAGGCAATGCAAATACAAAACATACTCGATACCTCTTGTTGCTGTTGGAAAAGAACAAGTCTATTCCATACATCATGAAAACATTATTTGCATTTCGTTACTGACCTTTTGAGATGTACTCTTTCATCTGTTTATTTTGTAAATATTTGATATTTGAAATTGCACATTTGACCAGCTCCCAGAATAGAGGCCAGGGGTGGAGGAAAGTACTGAGTCCAACAAGTCTCATCTAAACCTGTATTTTTGTTGAAGAAGCAAAAATAGGAGATTTTGTTGGGATCATCCTAAAGACTGCATAATCATGAGAGAAAATATGTAGTTAATAATTTCTTAACCTCTTAGGTTTCAGTAATTTAGAATTTAGGAAAGCAAAGTCAGTTACCATTTTTCTCTATTCTTTTTTAATGTTAATATACTAAAGGAAATTAGCTGTCTCTTTCAAAGGAAAAATGTTTTAAAACTAGGTGAGTGTTATATTTTGGCAAGTTATATTGGTTCATGTATTCTATAAGACAATACTAAGTTTTTGTTACAGAGTCTATGAGTGTGTTATTCATTAGCATTTGGAATGGTAACAGAAAAGCCATATTCAGATATTTTGAATCACAAAATATTAATTAGGAGTTAAAATATATAATATTCAGGGATACGGTGAGTGAGACAAGCAAGATTCAAGTTAATAGATTATTATAGTCATCTGAATAAAACCAGACTCTGGACAGCAAAGTAGCCAGTACTGCTCCTTCCTACATTCAGACTTTGCTCTTCTTCCCCAAGCACACACAGCCTGTAATCATCATGCCGACAAATCAGTGCCACTTTACTCTTCTCTCTTCCTATCTTTGAGGGCATTTCTATCACATACAAATGCCACATTGAAAATCTACGTTGCAGTATGAAGATAGCTTTATGATGTTTAAAATATTGCTTGGACTTTGAGTTTTATTTAAAATTTTTTTTGGTTGTATGAATCAGTTTTTTAGTGGTGATTTCTGAGATTTTGGTGCATCTATCACCCGAGCAGTGTACACACACTGTACCCAGTGTGGAGTCTTTTATCCCTCACTCCACTCCCACCCTTTCCCTTGAGTCTCCAAAGTCCATTGTATCGTTCTTAGCCTTTGCAATGGACTTTCTGTTTTAATAGGAAATTGTTAGCTTTGATGATTTGTGGTGTTTTGTGAAAAATGTTGAAAATAACTGTTGAAAAAACGATTCTTTGTAGCTTCAAGTTTCTGTACTGTTTAAAGAATAATTACAATACCAAATATATGTTTCAACTAACATTAAAGTCAGTTTTAAAATACTTATAATAAAGAAAAAGATGACTTTTTAACAAGCCAGAAGAAACTTAGTTTGAGTTAAATAGCTTTATGCTTAGCAAAAATGACCAGTCAGCCTCTTAGAATTTTAAAGGAAGACTTAGAGCTCTTATTGGTAGCTATTTAGTTTTCAGTGACTACATATTTACATATAGTAATTTCATAAAAATTATTGAAAGTTATTTCCCTTTTTACCCTTGGATATTTTGAGTTAGAACATTATTTTCAAAATCTTACAAGCATGGTAGGGTAAATAATCACAAACATTTATGTTTTCTTAAAGAAAAAGACACCTTATTGGAGGGCAGATGACCCTATATTATTTGATTTAACTATTCAGTCACTGTGAGAATTACACAGCATGTTTTATACAATGTGTAAATCATAACTCTAGGTGTACAGTTATAAGACCCCCTGAAAGGCAAACTTATGGCATTTGGTCATATGTATTGCTGAATTTTCCAGATCTAGGTAGGGTATTAAAACCTGGAATCATTAGAATACTATGCAGCATAAGCATCTAAAGTTTTTTTTATAAAAAGGAAACTTAAGGAGATGAGAAGTATTTGAACTGGCATTATACTATATAGCTGTATATATTTTTATAAAGATTAATACTTTGATTTTAGAATACTTGGTCAAATAGCCAGTAGAATTTAAGTTTTGAAGGTTTGGGGGGAATCTGCATATAGCAGAAGGACAAAGTAGAAATGGCGTAAGAAAGATATGAATTTTATAAAATGCTAAACCAATACCACAGGAAATTTTATAAGTGCAGGTTCTTCATGGAACTTCCAATGTTTGCATATTTGTTTTAGAAAAGATGAACTATGATTCTGAAAGTTATTTTACATTTAAGTTCAGAGTTATTTCCTGTTTTCTTCTCTTGTCTATCATAACTTGTTTTTTCTACCTGAATTTTAACCCTTGAAGGATTTCATTATTTTCACATCTCATCATCACCTTCCGCTGAGCAGCTGAGGCCAGTTTTTGCTCATTCGGCCCATTTGTGTGGTAATGTTGTGACTGATTTTCTTTATGGATGGGCAAGGAAGAAGTCTGTTTGTACCGTTTGCATTTGGGCAGGACTGGGGAAAAGGGGGATGAAGCCAAAAAGAAAAAGTTCCTTGGAGCCAGCCAATGGGGGTGCATGGGAGGAGGGCAGAAGGAATTGCAGGTTTCGAGGGGGTTAGCTTGAAGGACTCACAGTGGATAATTACCTACGCTATATGGCTGGAGGAGGGCTGCAAGTCTCCACTTGCCTAAAAACATATCCCCCGCTGGCAGGCCATTGAAGTGTCACTCAGCCAGCTTCCTTGCCCCCAGTTCCCTTCTAGAGGCTCTCCATAGACAAAGCAGGGCATTGTTGCCTAGAGGCCCCCGTTCTTGCTGGCTAGCAGACACAGTATTGTACCTCTCGTGGGGTAGGCCAGCCCCCAGTGGGAATGACTCACTCCACCTTCACTCTCACCATCCTGAACCTCCACTGGAAGGGATGCTTGCATTTCAGGGCCATCACCAAAAACAGATGGAAGCACATCTCCATCTGTATTTGAGCCTGCTGTCATTTGCGTCCTCCCACCCTTTATCACTCTTCCAGGCTGAACAATCTTAGTTCTCCAGGCCT
This sequence comes from Cacajao melanocephalus, assembly GCA_963573385.1. Taxonomy (NCBI): domain Eukaryota; kingdom Metazoa; phylum Chordata; class Mammalia; order Primates; family Pitheciidae; genus Cacajao; species Cacajao melanocephalus. The sequence continues at coordinate 75,334 of CAUYLG010031364.1, read as the reverse complement.
TCTGGTTTCAGAGCGTTTGCTGTTCTGGTCCCGCTCCTAGTTACATTCTTGGTTTTGGCCCAATAAAAGTTTGGGCTTTGAAGTATACTCAGTGCTTCAGATTGAGCTGCCCGCCACCGAGGGTAGGAGTGGTCTATACCATCCCTCATTCTGGATATTTGAGTTCTGTTAATGCAGCAGCAGGTTTTAGAGTCTTAATAGCCTCTTGACACCTGGGCTCAAAGTAGAGTTTAAGCAGCTAAAACTCCTGTCTTCCTCTAAAAAGATTGGTTTATGGACCCATCAGCTTGCAATGTTTTACTGTAATCTACACAAGCAACCCGCTTCTCAATGTCACTTGCTCATTTTAGACATTTGGGGTCTCATTGGACCCAGTGATACAGTGTTTTTAAAAAATTCCTTCTATTTTCTTGTCATATGGGAATTTGAAGAGCAGGCATCTGCATCCCCTTAAAAGTCATTGATTAAAATGTGTGAAGAAGCAGGGCTTACTGGGTGGTTTATCATTACCTTTTAAGTTATACCAAAAAGGTTCTGCTCAAACTTTGGAATCTGGTAAGAATCCTGTATCTGCCCTTGGCTTGCTATGTTACCTTGAGCCATCTACTTTAACTTCTCAGAGTCTTAATTTCCTCATGTTTAAAATGATGTTACCTCCTACTTCGTAGAGCAGAGTAAGGACTGGAGAGAATGCATGCAAACCATCAGATGTGCCTAGCACATTGTAATGGTCAGTACGTGTTAGTTCTTTTCTGTCCTGTTTTAGAATCACATTGACAGAGTTTAATCCTTCATCTGTATGTCTTGAGCTGTTTGGAATAACTCTGTGTGGCCCATCAGCTTCTCCATCTCTTCTTCTCTAGGATGGAGTGCCAGTAATGTAGCGTGCTCCTCAAGCATTATTCCACATTTGAACTTTATATATATATATATATATATATATATATATATAGAACTTTAAAGAAATTAAGCTGCTCTGGATGAGTAGTGGAGCCCTTCCCCAGCCTTTGATTACGCTAAATTAATTTGTCAGTTGATAATTTAGATGTATGACGTGTGGAGGCACAGTGGATAAGGGAGAAGTCTAAGAGCTGTCTTCCGATAGTTGAAGGACTGCTTGCATGGAAGAGGAAGTGGACTTGTGTATTCACTGAGGACAAATAATATATGTCCACAGTTCTTTATTTGTAAATTTCAAATTGAAAGATACATGAAAGTTGATTTTTTTTGTTATTTTTTGGTAAATTTGGTGGCAAAATCCGACTTTAATTAATGTGAAGTTATTTATACTCATTAGCCCACTAATTATGAATATTTATGTGCTTCACTGCAAAAATACAAATGTGTTTGATTATAGAGTGCTTCCCTGGATCCCACTGGGGACAGTACAAAATATTCGGTATGTGTGCCCTATCTAAAATCTGAAAAATTAAGTTTTAAGACGTGCAGCCCCAAGGTTTCAGAGAAGAGATTAGGGGCCTGTACCAACAGGTATATAGAAGTCTTGACAAATACAACCAAGTTTAAGCAAATTTCCACTTCCGTCCCATATCTACTGAGAATGCTTGAGAATGTTGTAGGTGAGGGCTAGAACCCTGTGTTTTATTAATCCCTCCAGGTGATTCTGAGGCAGGCTAGTTCAGGAAACAAAATCAGCTACTTTTCATAAAGAAAACCTCTGGAGGGCCCATAGTGCCTGCACTCCAGGTCTCAAAGTGTACTTGAAGATCTAGGTTATTCTATGCCAAGGTGCTATCTTGAGAGGACTCTAAATGAGACTTGAGATGCAGAAACAGAATAGAAGAGGAATAAAGGAATGCTAATTGGGATGCCAAGACAAAGCTTTTTGGGAATTATGTGCTTTAAGACATGGGTAAGATTTTGAGGGGTATAGAATGGGATAGTATTCTTCGCTGAAGGGAAGGAACAGTAAAACTCTTCATTGGCTGGGGAACAGAACTGTCTCTAGAACGTCAGTGGGGGTACAATACTAACGAGAGAGAGCTCCTATCAGCCAGACTAGTTAATTACATTTTTTACATAATGTGAATATGAAATGAATTCTTTTTGGACCCAAGTGCCTGCCTTTATCTATCCTTATTAAGGGTAGGCATATGAGTCTAGTCCTGTGGTATGTTTTAGATTCCTGAATCTGTAGCCCCATTGCCTAATTAGATCATCATCCAAATTGTCAATAAAAACCTTTACCTTGAATTTGAAATTTCCTTCCAGGTTGACCTAAATCCTAACACTGCTTCAGTGCATTTCGTTGCACTAGAAAGAAATAACCCTGATTTCCTGTGTGGTTTGTATACAACCACCATGTCGTTGAACTCACTATTACATCATCATGCCCTATACAGTGCACCTAAGTTTTTTACTGGGAATTTTTACATTTTAAGCTTTTTATTATGAGATGTACTTGATACAATAAGCTGCATAAAGGCAGAGTTTTGTCTAGGACTCTTAGCCTGTCCAAAAAAAAAAAAATTTGTTCCCAAAGAACCCATGTCTCATAGAAGCCATAACTGTGCCTAGTAGCTTATATCAGCTTGTATCAGAATTCTACTTAAAAGCACAGGCAATTTGGTGGGTATTCAACAATCTTGTTTTTAGACGATGTAGGCAATTTGTGGAGACTGGCTTTGATGCTGTTGCTTGAGAGTTTACAGTGTTTTCAAATGTCTTTCAGCCAAAATTATGTCCAGTGATACATGGAAGTGTGTTTTTGTGGTGGTCTCTTGCATAACTGTAGGCATTGTGTAGATAGTCTTGAGTAGATTTTTATTTAAATTTTTTTTTTTTTTTTAGAGACAGGGTTTTGCTCTGTTACCTCACCTAGGCTGGAGTGCAGTGGCACCATGCATGTTAGCTCTCTGCAGCTTGGACCTCCAAATTAAATGCCTAGCTAATTTTAATACATTTTTTAGTAGGGACAGGACCTTGCTGTGTTGCCCAGGCTGGTCTCGAACTCCTGGCCTGAAATGATCCTCCTGCCTTGGCCTTCCCCCCAGAGCACTGGGATTACAGGCATGAGCCACTGCTTGAGTGATTTAAATTAAAATAGGCCGGATATGGTGGTGCCCACCTATAGTCCCAGCTGCTCGGGCGGCTGAGGCAGAGGATCACCTGAGTCCGGGAGTTCAAGTTCAGCCTAGAAAATATACTAAGACTCCTTCTCAAAAAAAAAAAAAGGTAAATAAAAAGAACCTGGGAGGAAAGATATCACAATCACAAGTTTGGCAAAAAGCTTGCTAGGTGATTTAAATTAAAGAAAATATTTCTCTTTAGCACCTTATTACCACCACCATCAAAATGCAATAGTTTAATATTGTTTAAGAAAAAAATTATATACCTCATTAATTTTCTTTCTTAGCTTGTTAATGAAGTGTCTAAGTTCTTAGAAGCAACTTAGGAAGGGAACGTGTTATTTTACTTAGTAGCAAATTAACTGGAAAGTCTTTTTTTTTTTTTTTTTTTTTTGAAACAGAGTCTCACTTTGTTGCCCAGGCTGGCGTGCAGTGGCACAATCTTGGCTCACTGCAACCTCTGCCTTCCAGGTGCAAAGGATTTTCATACCTCAGCCTCCCTACTACCTGGGATTACAGGTGCACACCTCCATGCCTTGCTAATTTTTTTTTTTTTTTTTTGTATTTTTAGTAGAGATGGGGTTTCTCCATGTTGACCAGGCTGGTCTCGAATGCCTGACCTCAAGTGATTCACCTGCCTCAGCCCCAGAAAGTGCTAGGATTATAGGCATGAGGTACCATGCCCTGCCTGGAAAGTCTTTCCATGAACTGTAAACAGTTAATAATATGATCTTAGGCTCATATTGCAGCATCATAGGACTGACAAGTAACAAAGAGAGCATTCTGTGCCTTTAAAGATCTCATTAAAATTATCCAGGTAGATAGATATCTGTCAAGCCCTTAATGGTTTCATTTAGGGAGAATCATATAAGCAGTCTTAATAATTGGTTCTGGTCACCAGTGTTATCATCTGTCCTCCTCTTTTTTTAACCTTAATTCTAATTGCTGCTCTGAAAGTCCTTGTATGAAGGAGTGTTTTGAAGGGCTATTTTAGCTCACCCTGAAATTCAAAGGGAAATACAGGTAGTAGTATTTTCCTCTAGGTGATCATTGGAATTGTTCTTATGAAAGAAAAGAAATGAAAAATGGGATCACTATTGAATAGCTTGGTTGTCATTCACCCTGTAAATAGTATCTTTACTCATAACACAGCTTAAGAGGACCATGTTTTTTTCCTAGATAGATACCATTTGTTATTGGTCTTAGGGACACGCTAAGAAAATTGTTCAAAGCATACACAGTGTGATTCCTGTGTGTAATCACAGTATGATTATACCCTACTAAGTACTCAAATTTGTATCACATTTTTTGTGCCTAGGATTTGCAGCCAGCTTTTACTAACATAAACTAGGCATGTTTCTAACTTTATTGAACAATTAGATGCTAAGGTATGACCTTTTCATTAATAGGGAATATTTTGTTGTTGAAAAGACTTATAGAGAATGAGTAGAACAACCTTAGTTTTGTTGTTTATGAAGTGGAACATCCTGGCAAGGTTTTTGTTCTCTGTCTGGAATTTTCTCAGAATCCAAAAAAGTATTGTTTTACTTGGATTGTTCTCTCTTTCCTTTGCTTCTCCATTATTCATGAAGGACCATGTTTTTATAGAACAAAGCATTCAAAATTTATGCAATCCATACATGGTTTGAGTTTCTAACTATTACAGGAAAAATTATGACTCTGAGGCTTAGAGAAACTATGATTCAGTGACATTTTTTCTTCCTAAAATTATAATTTGCTTTGGAATTCCAGTACTCTTGGAATGCTAGAGGTAAAGAAAGCATTCTAATTGGCCTCTGGTTCTTGAGAATGGAAAGAGTTTGTGTTTTTTGACTTCCTTTTAGTGATTTGGTTGACTATTCTACATTTTATGGTAGAAACAATGTGGAGTTGACCAGAGCTCCATATACTCAGAAGGACTTTGAAGTGGCCAGAATCCTGCAGACATATTCAAGGATACTTGCTGCTCTGTATTCCCCTAGAAGCAGCAAATTCAGTAATGTGAGGACTTGGAGAAAAAATAGAAGCAGAAGGGATGTCCTGATTGGGCTTTGAGTGGTGGGAAAGGAGGGAGTAATGAAGCTGGTGCCCAGTGGACCCTCTCCAGGATTTTTCCTGGACTTACTTTTTAAAGTGAAAATGTTGGCCTGTAATTTGGGAAATATTCTTTCATTTTATCTGTAATAATTATTTGATTGCTACAGATAACCACTTAGGATGGACATTTTTATGGGTTTCTTCTTTTTGTCTTTTAATCTCTATTAAACAAACAACAAAGGAAATATGTTGAACTGTACTGCCCTAATAGAGAACTCTTCTTATGATTTACATTTTTTTCTAGTCCTGTCCATATATATAGGTATTTTGTATATTTTTGTAGTCTTATCTGGTTAGGATTATAGTAATCAATAGGATGATACTGATTATCCCTTTAATAAGTATGGCTTCTGTATCTTTTCATATTTATTTGCTACTTTAAATGAACATATTTTACATTTTAGAGAAGAATTCCTTTAGAATCAGCCTTAAAATAAGTAATGTCTTTCCAAAGGGCAAAATAAAGTCTAAATTATAATTTCAGTCATCAGTTTATCCTAGGAAAAAACAGCCCCTCCTCTGTTTTGTCCCCCCTCCCCCACCCGGAGAATTTTAATCCCATTTTGTTTTTCTGCCAGTAGTGACTTACTGATGTCTGGCCAAGCTTTTATGAAGTTTTTATTTAATGACAAGTAAATAATTTTGTTTATATTGCAATCAGTGACATTTAGGGGCTCTTATTCCACTTTGTTCATCTTTTTATTGTTTTTCTTGAATCCATAACTTGTTTTTAGAGGCAGGACTGAAGATTCTTCCTGACTTGATTGCTGGACTCTGCTGCCACTGGTAAAATTTCCTTGGTGAGAACTCTACTCCCTCTCAAATAGGTGAATGCTCTCACTTTTATAACAGAGCTTGCATGTGTATTTATTTTGAGAGTCTGCCACTCTCTCCTGAGAATGGTTACATGATTCATTTGCTAATTTTTTCCAATAATCATAATTACATATACACACACATTTATAAACACAAATAAAATATAACACATAAGTGAACCTCCAGTGGTTGGAGTTAAGGAAGTAGAGCCTACGGGGCTGAAATGGTCAGGACAGACCCTACGGAGAGGATTCAGGGCCATGTGGAAACTCCAGAAAAAGGGACACAAGGACAAACACCCAGTCAGTCCCTGACCTCGTTCTTTTTGACTAATCCCAAACACTTCAGATCTTAAATTTCTGTTTCCCATAATCCAGACTTTTTTTCTGTCTTGTACAAATTACATACCCCACTATTGCATCTTTAAGTTCTCTGAACTGCCATTTTCCTACTATTTATATTCCTAAAATCTTTGATTTCTTACAGTCATGATAGTTTGTTTTCTGCTTAAATAAGTGAGAAATGGCTACAATAGACACTCTGCTGAAGTAAGTGAGATGAGCTATAAAACCTCTTCAGGATACTACCAATAGTCCCATTGAGGTGGTTTTCAAATACAAGGGGAAAAGGAGAGAGAATTTAACATTTATAACAACATGATAGTAATTGTACATAATTTGTCATCAGTGAATCCCTGGGTTTGTGTCTTTCTTGCCACTTCCTTCTCCAATTCTCTTTAGCCTATCCCTGGAGAGTCACATGAGATTCAGCTTCAGTGATATATATAGCCTATTCAGGTGGTAAACATTTCCATAGATACACAACTTTATAAATGACATAAGTAATTAGTAGATATTTTTATTCCTTTAACAGTCCCCCAGATTAAAGGGCTTTGACGTGACATGAGAAACCTTCCTGAAAAATAACCTGAAGAATTAACTTGTCAAATGAGAAGTCCCACATCTGATCACACAGCCTCTCCCTAGTTTTAACATACTGTTCTTGGCTTCTGGGCCTTCACCTGCACTGTTTTTTCTGCCAAAATGACCCCCCAGCACACACGAAAAACTCCTGCTTCCAGCCTAGCTCCTATGTCTCCTGAGAAGCATTCTTCTAGCCCCTCATAGGCCATATAATTACCTCTGTAGTATTTTATCCATATTTCACATACAATATTTTCTACAGTGTATCAAAAGTTGTTCATTTACATCTCATCCACCTCATTAGACTACATACAGATTCTTAAAGACAGAGACCATGTTTTTATGAATAGCCCCTAAAATAGAGCCACACACGCACACACATGCACACACACGCACACACACACACACACACACCCACCAGTAAGTAATAAATGAATGACATTTTCTACCTTTTTTTTTTTTTTAAGAGAAAGTCTCCTTTGTCACCCAAGCTGGACTGCAATGGCTCACTCTTGACTCACTGCAAGCTCTGCTTCCTGGGTTCAAGCAATTTTCATGCCTCAGTGTCTTGGGTGGCTGAAACTACAGGTGGACACCATCATGTCCCACTAATTTTTATATTTTTAGTAGAGATGAGGTTTCACCAGGTTGGCCAGGATCGTCTCGAACACCTGGCCTCAAGTGATCCGCCCATCTTGGCCTCCCAAAGTGCTAGGATTACAGGCCTGGGCCACCATGCCCGGCCGCATTTTCCACCTAATTTTTATTAAAAAAGAATAAAAAATCAGGAAATGATTATGTTGAGAAACTATTAAGTTATAATTTATCCTAAATCATGATTATTCCAATTGCATTCTATCCTGGTTCTTTTAACCACTTTTTTTTCATTCCTGTCACACCCTAATGTACATACCAAAGACACGAGAAGATCAAATTCTATAATCAGTTTAAATCCTGGTTGGGGACTTAGATGAAAATTTTTCAATGGAAAGATTGATAAAATTGACTAAAATAACTTCTAAATACTTATAAAAATATCTATGATGTCTGTTTGATTACTGTCAAAAATCTAGAATTGGCTTCTTATTCATGTGTATTTTGCAATTTAAGAAACTTATAACCGGAGCTTTAAGTCTTTGGTGGAAAATGGAAGAGGGTTTCAGAACATAATTAAGACCACTAGACTCAGGAATGGGACTATTTCCTGCAATAAACAACGACTGTAAAAAATTCTCTATTCCAGTAAAGTTGTTTCACGTACATCTAAGAACTTAAACATTGTAATTGGCAGGTTACGGTTAGTTTTGTGAATTTTGTGGTGAAAAAATCTGGTGTTAACACATTATTAGTAAAATTTTTGAGCTTAGAGTTTTAAGTAAAACATTTACTTTATAGGATTCATAATACATCTAGGATTACCTTATACATGAATCACCGTGGATTTTATGGATTGTATTAAATTGAAATCTCAGGCAAGCTGTGGCCTCTCTGGAGGTGGGACTGCACAGTCACACTGCTTACTTAAACTGTTGTGGGTCATTTGTTTCCAAAATTTGACTATTAAACGTTTCCAAATATGTGTGCTAAGAAAAAGAAAACATTTCAAGGTGTGTTATGTACCAAGCAAGTGATTTTTCTGGAAGAGCTTAAAGTTGTAAGAATTCATGTACTATCATGAAAACTATCCATAATATGTATATATCTGCTGAACTTTCACAAATTTTTATTAATTTATTTATTAAGTTCTCAAACACTAAATATTTTACCTGTAATGGTGGGAAACTGGAAAATGATAGCATGTGGAATGATATATTTAAAAGAGTTAGTCATACCATTGTAAATATTGGTACGGCCGGGTGTGGTGGCTCATGCCTGTAGTCCCAGCACTTTGGGAGGCGAGGAGGGTGGATCACCTGAGATCAGGAGTTTGAGACCGGCCAGGCTAAGATCATGAAACCCTGTCTCTACTAAAAATACAAAATTAACCAGCGTGGTGGCAGGTGTGTGTAATCCTAGCTACTCTGGAGGCTGAGGCAGGAAAATCACTTGAACCTGGGACGTGGAGATTGCAGTGAGCTGACATCACACCACTGCACACCAGCCTGGGTGATAGAGCGAGACTCTGCCTTAAAAAAAAATAATAATAATATTGGTACACTGATGACTAAATTATATTGAATTGATAAATGCAGTGAATACTAGTAAGTTCAGTGCATTAGTTCAGAGACAGATAATTGCTGGCCTGTCGTGGGAAAATATGTTGGTATGTTAGCATTCTAAGTCAGGATTAGCTAAATTCTATTTGATTAGCCTTTTAGTAGAGAAGTCATTTCAGATACAACCAGTAAAGAATAATGTCCCACAGGTTGGTACCAGCTATGCACCATCCAAGTATATGGAACAAACCTAGTGTTACCTAGAAAGGAGTGTTAGAAAATCTGTTTTAATCCTAGGTCCAAGTTGACCTATGGACAGATTACTTGAAGACAAAATAATGTGGAAATCCACAAAAGCTTTGAAATTACTTAAAGTGTTTTCATAAATTTTATGTGGTGGCCAAAACTGACCAAAATTGATTTAAGACTTTTTATAGCCTTGTTTTTCCTACTTGGATGTTTTGCTAAAGAAATGTTCATGTATCTGTTTAAGGGGTATGTACTCCCCACACTTTGCTGGTGGTGTTACATAATAAGTAGTGTGCATTCTATATTACTTTTCATATATGGGAATATTTTGGAAACTGAAAACTATCTGGCTTCATGGGTTTCACATAACACATACAGACCAAAATAACATCAGCTGTCTCATGTAAGTTAGAATAATAATACCATACAATCTTGGTAAGAGAAAAGTGTTTTTTTTTTGTTTGTTTTGTTTTTTTAAGGTAGAGTGTCTCTGTTGCACAGGCTGGAGCGCAGTCATAGCTCACTGAAGCCTCAACCTCCTGGGCTCAAGTGATGCTCCCACTTCAGCCTCTGGAGCAGCAGGGGCTACAGGGGCATGCCATTACACATGGCTATTTTTAGCTTTTATTTTTTTGTAGGGATGGGGGTTTCTCTATGTTGTCTAAGCTGGTCTTGAACTCCTGGTCTCAAGTGATCCTCCCATCTCAGTCTCCCAAATTGCTGGGATTTACAGGTGTGAGCCACTGCACCTGGCCCAGAAAAGTTTTTGATATCAGATTATAGATTATTAATTTTAGATTTAAAGCTGATGTTAGCCATCTTAAAAATTGGTAGTCTGACATTATGGTAGATGTGCTACCCTAACCAATATCTGCTGAAGTACACTAAAAATATGGAAATATATTCTACTTATACACACACACAATATGGCATATACATAATATATACTCACAATCATACATACGCATATCCAATCTGTAAAGTTTTTCCCCCAAAATAGGCATTTTGAATGTATCCATGAGCTGACTGAAAGTTAAGGTACTCAGAAGGCAGTAAATGGACCACTAAATCTGGCTGTTGTAGAATGTGGTGAAACAAGATGCTATCTTGTATGGTACGCAGGACAAAAAGTAGACTAATAAGAAAAAAAAAAAAAACCCAACCCTAGCAGAAAGCTGGGGTCCCAAAGGCTATATCTTTAGTGTAAAGGCAAACTAGAAATAAACCTACCTTCCTAGGGAACTGCAGTGAAAATTTCTTGTCTCAAGTACTGTCACTGACTGGAAGAGGAAAAATGCTGTCCTAAGAATTATAACTGCAGCTGGCTTTCACATAGGTTTGCAGTCTGAGTTCATATTATCATGGGAGACTGAAGGATGCTAAGCTGAGAATTTCCTCTATCAGAGACCTGGTTTGGTAATGCTCTGCAGCATATGGCAGATGTGAAGACAGATCCATTTAGGAAGCACATACTATATAGACCTTATGTAATTTCTGCAGATAAACTTATAAGAAATGGACACGTACAGTAAAGAAAAAGAAAAAAAGAATAGAAGATCACAACACACCGGAAACATGGCCCCATGAGCCAAAGTCTACATATGCAGTTGAGTCAGACAATAAAAATCTTTAAATCTGTGTTGTCATATGTGTTATCCAAAATGGTAGTTACTGCATGCATGTGACTATTGAGCACTTAGTGTAACTGAGAAACTGAATTTTTAGTTTTATTTAATATTAATGTAAGTTAAATAGCTACATAGCTGATGACTATTCCATTGGGCAGTGGAGCTTTAGAAAATAGAATTATTGGCTGGACATGGTGGCTCATACCTTTAATCTCAGCACTTTAGGAGGCCAAGGTTGGAGGATTGCTTGAGTCCAGGAGCTCAAGACCAGCCTGGGCAACATAGTGGGACCCTATCTCTACAAAAACAAAAAAATAGCAGGACATGGTGGTGCGTGCTTATAGTCCCAGCTGCTCAAGAGGCTGAGGTAGAAGGATCACTTGAGCCCAGGAGGTCGAGGCTACAGTGAGCCACTGCACTCTAACCTGGGTGACAGAGTAAGACTCTGTCTCAAAAACAAAAATGAATGGGTGGTAACAGCAGATTAGACTTGACTAAGTTAATGAAATGAGGGATCTGAAGAAATTATGCAGAATTAATAGAGGACAAAAGGAAAATTATGAAAGGTATGAAAAAAAATATGCCATGCTCAATCCAGAATAAGTTGATGGAGCTATGATAATAACAGATAAAGGGAGGTATAATTCTGAATCATTATGCATATAATAATGTGACTTTAAGATCTATAAAGGAAAAATGGACAGAACCACAAAGAAATAAAGACAAATCTACCTTCTAGTAAGAGATTTCAACTTTATCAATAGTAAATCAGCAGGAGTCCCCCCACCACCTTAAAAAAGTAAATAGTCTATAAAAGATTTGAACAAAAGTTAAGTTTGATCAAATGGGTTATACAAGCTGCTATATCCGACAACTCTAGAATATAAAATATTGGGCCACAGTAAGGTGTTAAAAAACTTCAGAGGATTAGTTCAACACAGACCATATTTTCTGCTCAGAAAACCATTAATTTAGAAGGAAACAACTAGAAAAACCCTCATTTATCAATAAGGAAAACTCTTCAAAGGTCAAAGGAAAGATTGAGGACTGAATGGTAATAAAAAGTTTACATATCAAAACCAGTGATGTGCAGCCAACAGGTACTTAGAGGAAAGTGATAGCCTTAAGTACTTATACCAGCAAATAAGAAAGACTAAAAGGTGTGGTAAAAATGTGATGGATCAAAGAGAATGAATGAGGCAGGAAGGATGATTGTAGCACAGTGCAGAGAGGGACTAGTGGCCTTTGCTGCTAGCAATCCGTTGGCCCCTGTATTTTGGGGGAGCACTCATGACTTTCTTAGGTGTCAGTTTTTTATGATCTTGGTCAGAAAATGTTATCCAAGTTATTGGCAATACCTGGGCCAGCAAGTAAGAATATGAAAGTGACAACCCTGTCATGCCTGAAATACCGGGATGTAACTGGTTTGTGCATTGTTACCTGTATTTTTCCTCAAGAGTTAAAAAAAAAAAAACTAGCTCCTTTTGTTGAGTATATCAGTAGCAGCAGCTTTGGTTTAGTAGATAGATTCTCAAAGTGTAGTCTCGGAACCTCTGGGGTCCCTGAGACATTTTTAGGGAGTCCATGAGATCAAAACTCTTTTCAGGATAATGCTATCATTTTTTTTGCCAACATTTTCACTGTGTTGACATTAGCACTTGTATGAAAACAATAGTGGGAAAACTGCTGGTCACTTAGCACAAATCATGGCAGTGGCACCAACTGTAGTAGAAGTGATTATTATATTCATCACTGTGGACTCTCAGTTAGAAAATGCCAGTGTCACTTAATAAAGCAGAAGTTATTAATTTTGTTAAACCCAGGCCCTTAAGCACATGAGTCTTTTAAATATTCTAGTGATGAGATGGGAAGTACATATAAAGAAAGCACTTTCACAGTGTGGCAAAGTGCCATGTTGTCTCAAAAATACCAGTGTGATTGAGTTTTTACTTTGCAGAATGATTGACAGATCAGCTATGGCTCTTCAGACTTGGTTATTTGGTAGACTTGGTTATCAAAAGTAAAGGAGCCTATCGTTTTAAGGAAAACAATTATCAAGTATAATATTCAGACTTTCAAGTACAAATTAGAATTTTGGAAATCTTGTATTCCTCAACGGAAGCTTGACAGCTTTTCTTTCCTTTAATGTTTCTTCTGATGAGTTCAGTGGTGATACTGACAAATGCGATTGTGATATTATTGTATAAATGAAACAGGTCAACATTGGGAAAATCTGCATGACTCAGTAAACAAACATTTTTCAAATGATCAGTGTTTGTTGCAAAATCATGTGGATGAGAGATTCATTCAAAGTGCAAGACTTTGGTAGACTAATAGATTTCAATGTAATAGAGTAGGAAAAGTTTGCTGATGGTTTCAGATTCCACATTGTAGCTGACCTTTAAAAAATTATTGCTTTGTCGAGTGTAGTATCAAAGAAGAATATTCATAATTATCTTAAAAAGCTATTAAAGTAATTATTTCCTTTCCAGTTATATATCTGTGTGAAGCTAAAATTTCTACATATACTTCACAGCAGATTTTTTACAGAAGCAGACATGAAAATTTCGTTGTCTTCTATTAAGTCAGATGTTAAAAAGATTTTCAAAAATATAAAATGGTAGCCAGACACAGTAGCTCATGCCTGTAATCCTAGCACTTTGAGAGGCTGAGGCAGGAGATCTGCTTGAGTCCAGGAGTTTGAGACCAGCCTGGGCAACAAAGCGAGACCCCATTACTACAAAATATAAAGAATTATCTAGGCGTGGTGATACATGCCAGTAGTCACAGCTTCTTGGGAGGTTGAGGCAAGAGGATTCCTTGAGCCCAGGAGTTCAAGGCTGCAGTGAACCATGATCATACCACTGTACTCCAGCCTGGGTGACAGAGTGAGACCCCTTTAAATAAATAAATAAATAAATAAACATTTATTGTGTATGCATATTTATATATGTATTATATATGTAAAATACTTTATATATATATATAAGATATATACATGGAATGGGTACAACTACCTATAAAAATATTTATGTTCACATGTAACAGATTGTTTTTTAAACAAATTAATAAATACTTTTTAATTTTCTCAGTTTCAATTTCCAATATGGTAAATATTGGTAGATGTAATCCACATAAACAAAAGCTCCTTGGGTGTCCTCAGTAATTTTTAAGATTATAAATGGATGCTGAAACCAAAAGTTTGAGAACCACCAGTTTACTGTCAAACTTTTAGGCTGCCTTATAGGAAAGACTTGAGGCTACCAAATGCACAGATACATATGGGTTTCATTTTGTAATAAAAGCTATCAGTGATAAGCCAGATCATTCAGCATACACCCAAACAGACCACATCCTGAAATAGGCAAAGTGAGGGTTTTTTAATTTTTTGCATTACCGTGGGACTTGTTTAAAAGTGTGGTGATTCTCGATTTCATTTTGTACATAACATAATACTCTTACACGATGTTTTGAGCATCATAAATCTGAACTCTATTATGTATTAGGTTCAATGTGTAATAGAGATTCAGAAATTTCTTGAGTGAAAATTTATCATGAGAATTAGTCATGTCCTTAGGGTTTACTCAGTGAAAACAAAACTTCAGAATGTGCATTCAAAGGAGATCAGGAATAGAAATGATCTTCTAAATGAAAGAAAAAAGATAGAAAATTTCCCCATTTTAACAGAAAACAAAGACAAATGATTTAGAACCCAAGGACTTGCTTTTCTCCTTAATATGTGATTTTCCATTACCTGATGATGAACTTTTATCTTGTATGTGGGAGTTGGCTTTCAGTTCTACAGTTATAATCTGTATAGCTGACCTGCTTGAAAGACAAAGAAATTGAAAAAAATGTTTTTTTAAAAATCTGATTTTTATGTTTTTCTTTGGTATAAGTTGCTTGACTGCATTTGGTCACAAACCATGTGCTGTGCAATATAGTTCCACAAAGATGCTGTTGAATATGCATTAAAAAAATCTGTGTTGGAAAAAAAATAGTTATAAAGTTTGTGCTTTACCCAGAAAGAAGGTCAAGAATAGATTAAACCGTAACAACAAATTATGTAAAACAAAACCCAGAAAACAGGTCTGGTGGATGTCATGTGTTATACTGTCTCATTAAAGAAGATGAGTCAAGATTGATCTAATTAATGCACACAGGTTCAGTACGTTTTACCTACTCTAGCAGGCTGCAGTGGCCTCTCCTGCCACAGTTGTTTAAGTTGTTCACATGAGTCATACTGAGAAAGAGCCTTTAAAAAAAAATAGGTAAACAAACTATTTGAAATCTCTGTCTTCTACCTGATAATCATCTAAGAGAAGCATTGTAATTATGTACTTGGGAGAGTCCCTGGCCTAAGGCCTTTCTAAACCTGAAGTGGCCTTACATACATATTTAGAAGTAATGTCTTTTCATATGTCATTCATTGGGTGTGTAGTGTTTTATGCAGTCTTTTACCTTCATGTTAGTTTAACTGTAGCTTGATAATTGACAGTTCACGTTAAACCTAAGTTTTGCACTCAAAATCATTTCTGTACAAAATACATGGAACTTGACTATTGACAAATTGATCTGTTGAGTATTTTTATGTCACTGTTTAGCAAATGCGGAAATGTAGATTTGTAAAAAGATGACTAGAGATGAACGCGTGAATTCTTTGGTACCTTTCAAGTTAGTAGTAAGTATTAATAAGCTCATCTTTTAGAAAACAGTGCAGTGGAAATAAAATAATTATTTGTTCCTGTGGTATCCTTGAAAGGAACATGGACTTTGGTGAAAAACAGATCTGGATTTGACTCCTGCCTCTACTACTTATTAGCTGTGTGATCTCACGCAACTCATTTAGTCTAAGCCTCATTACTCCCCACTCCCTAAAATGGAAATAATGATAGCGAATCTCACAGGGTTGTCACTGGGACTAAACATTTATTTAGCATAGTACTTGGCTCATAATAACTGCCCCAAATGCTAGTAATAGTAATTGTGGCTGTTATCACTGCTAATATTAAGTTGTATTTCACAAGTGCTAATTAAGTCCTGTTATCTTTCTGAGCCTTGGTTTTCTTATCTCTAAAATGGGAACTTGGGAGGTGATCTCTTAAGATTCTTCCAGTCAGACCTTTCCAGTCACCCTGCAGAGGTTGGTGAGCTGCTCATTGGTAGGGTCCTTCTCCCCTACCCTGATCTCCTCGCTGCTCCCCTCCCCTCCACTGCCTCCCCAAATTTCTCTGGCCAGTTCTGTTCAGCAGGAGGTTGTTTGATCAAAGCCCTGGGAAAGGTCAGACATTCCTGGAGTGGTGACACTCAGCCAGCTGCAAGAGCTGCCTTTATAGAACCTTGCAGTGCAGAAGCTCTAGCTCAAATGGAGACACTTTTCTAGGAGCCATTTTCTGAGCACTGTGGCTTAGCCCAGCTTGGAAGAAAGTTATTGAAGAACACCTGTCTGGGGGTTGCTGTCAAAAGCTTTGTTATGCTTTCATTTTCTTTTGGGATGTGCAAATGGTGGGAATAGAAAGGTAGAGGTTATATCTTGCCATAAAGATGCTAACAAGTGGTAAATTACAGTGTAGTTAAACTGGGCAACTATTGAAAATTCTGTTAAAATATTTAATCAAGGGAAAATATTCCCAACCTATGGAGTAAACTAGATTATAAAATAATATCAGTTTTTTTAAAAAAAAATGTTTTATGTGAAGGTATAATGGAGAAAAGAGGTTAGAAAGAAATTTATCTCTGTTTCAGTTTTTTTTTCTGGGTGGCAGTGTTAGGTAATTTTTGTTTTGTTTTTGTTTCGATTTTCTAAATGTTTTCCATGGGTTGATTCTAATGAGGAGAAACAAAAGAAGAAATAAAATCAAAGAACCCTAACTGCTTTTCAGATGAAAAGGCTAACCTCTTCACAGAAAAGAGGATGTGTGAGTGTGAATTGTGTATAGTGATGTCTCACCATGAGGGCGCCCTGTGTCACATGTTGCCACCTTTGGAGGCTTGCGGGCTTGAAGCTGTGGAATGCCACCAGTCGCTTTACTTGTGAGCACTTACACCGTGCTTATGATGTGCCCAGCCCTGTTCTTGGCACTCTAGATAGACTAACTTACTGAATCCTCTTCACAACTTTCTGAAGCGGATCCTTTTATCCTTACCTTACAGGAAACTGAGACACAAGGATGTGGAAACACACAGGGCACACAGCCAGTGAGAAGCAAAGCTAAGATTCAGGTTCAGGTTCATCGGGCCCCAGAATCCAGGCGCCTACCATACACTGCTCCGCTTTGCCCTGAGCTAAGACTCTGACAGTCCTTGGGGCAAACAGCTCTCAAGTTGGATTATGTGTGTGTGGCCATGGTGAGGGTTAATTGAGGGGTACTGTACTCAAGTGTGGTTCAGAAGTGGACTCAGAGGGCTCTTTGAAACCTTTTGAGACAGTGCCTCGCTCTGTCACCCAGGTTGGAGTGCAGTGGTGCTATTACAGCTTACTGCAGCCTCTACCTCCTGGGCTTAAGCAATCCTCTGACCTCAGCCTCTCAAGTAACTGGGACCACAGGCATGTGCCACCATGCCCAGCTAACTTTTATATTTTTTTGTCGACATGGCGTTTCACCATGTTGCCCAGGCTGATTTTGAACTCCTGGGCTCAAGCAGTTCTCTCACCTTGGCCTCCTAGAGTGCTGAGATTACAGATGTGAGCCACTGTGCCCTGCCTGGACCTTTTTTTCTTGCTCACCGATTCCCCTTTCCTGTCAGCTGAGTCCAGCTAATGTCCCCCTGCCCTTTTCACTATTTGAGTCCCAAGCCAACTCCCACAAAGCTACCTTGACCAGATTTGACTCTTTATCCCAGAGTCAAAGTCTTGCCTGGGCAGGAGCACAGCAGTGAGCCTATAGCTTAAGTTGGAATTGAAACCACCATTTATTTTCCTTCTGTCATTGTCAAGGACTTCAGTTCTCTCTACAAAAATAGCTTTCCATAACTGCCCCTCAGTAGAGGGAAGAAAGCAGTAAAGAGGAAGGGGCACTGCAGCCTTCAGACCGCAGGCCTGCTTTACAGCCATGCACGTGTGTGTGTGTGTGTGTGTGTGTGTGTGTGTGTCACATTAGAGGCAGAACTCTTAACCTCTCTGTGCCTTAGTTTCCTTATTGGTAAAATGCAAGGATTGAAGTAAATGAATTTAAAGGTCTTACTGCTCTGATTTTTTGAAAAGCTTCAGTATATCTTTCAACATTTTCCGTTAGATTCTTTTCTTCTCGTGCTGTAAATGCCAGAAGCAGAGAGAGGTTAGTCTTATCATCTATTTCTGCAGCAGCAGCCACACAACTGTCAGATTCTTTTTAACCTCTTCCAGTCTGATTAGGACTCAGCTTCATCCTACTGTTTTGATAGCAATTATCTATTCTGTGGTATAAGCTACTATTTATTTTTGACATAGAGCTCAGAGTTACCAATTCTTGGATTATTAGCACACTTCATTTAGAAAGACCAATAATGTGAATCATCTTAAAATTAACACTTAAATAGAAAATTTCTCAAGGTTACATAGCAGATGAATGACATGAACTCACCATAGCCACTGAGAGAGGGAGCAGCTTCCCACTGTTAAACTGAATTATATCTGAGTAACTTCTCTTGATCAAGTCTCACCCTGTTTCTACTTACTACTACTGTTCTTGCCCTTAGATTCATTCATTTGTGTCTATTGATCTGATCTATTTGGATAGCTCATTTCCAATATATAAATCTGGATATTTGCATTGTCAATAGATACTTTCTGTCTGCAACAGATAGTATAGTTGTGTGTAAGGAATTTTATGTGGAGGTATATTTTTCTTTGAAGCCTTACAACCTAAAATGGATGATGAATTGCTTCCTTAAATTTAGCCTCCTGGATTTAGGCTGTCCACAGCAGGCCAGTGAGAGCATAATTTGGATGCTCGGCTCCTCCTGTCCCATTCTGCTCCTTTTAAGCAGCAGCTCCCTGCCCTCCCCGAGCCCCAGGAGTGCCACTTGGGATAATTCCATCCTCGGCAAATGCAGGGCAGTGGTCTCTGGAGTTTCTGTTCACAGAGGAAGCCGGCTATTCCATTTAGAACAAGGAGGGGTAGTTCTGTCAGACATTGCACATCTGCTTCAGTGTGATGTCATCTGACAGCCCCTGACGGAAGTCCTGAGCTCTCTCTTTAAACCCTTTTCCAAAAGGCACAGTGTTTTCCTTGCTGTTTGGATGCTGCTCACAGTATTTCATGTTATCTCCTCAGACATGAAGTCCCGTATCTTCAGCTCACGGAGCTTGTCTGCTCCTACGCACCACACTTAATGTCCACATCTAGAAGACACTCTTGTTTTCACATCACTTTGGGCTGTTTCCCCAAACTGCTTACCTTTCCACCCCCGAGTCTTTGCCGTTTTCCTCATTTTGACCCTTTTTTGTTAACATAAGATGCTGCTGTGTTGTTTCTGCAACAATCACTTTCTGGAAGGGCCTAGTTGACATTTCTTATCATCCTGCTGTTTTGACTATGATCATGATGATGATCACCATATATATGATTCTTTGCACACAAAGTGCTTTTTACAAACTCTTTATTGTTTAGGCCAAGCTTGGTCCTCCTCCCTGGTTTGTTGTTACACATTCCTTCACTTGACTCTAATATTATTTCTTAGATTAGTTTTCTTACCAAATGGGTTAACAATAAAGAAGAGAGAAAATCTCTGAAGGACACCACTTTTCCTTTATGTTTGTTTGCCTCAATGCCGAATAACTCTGAGCTGTTACAGAGTATGACTGTAACTACTGACTTAAATATGCTGATTTTCTACAATGAAAAGAATAGCTTTTGATAAATGTTAATAAATAGTTCAAAATTTTCGAGTAATTGCAACTCCTCAATTTTCTCTAACATACTTGCCTTAAAAAAGAAAATTGCAGATTGCTTTAAACTTATGTGTTTGTTTTTTATTCTTTATCTTCACATAGTGGTTTTTTAAGTGAGTTTAGGGTCTAGAACTAAATCTCTTACAGCTGGAAGCAGAACAAACCAACTTTCAATTGGATCTGTCTTTTCTTTTATTCAAAATGATTATTCTAAGCAGTGGTGACAGTGGGTAGCTGAGTAGTAGAAATAACCACATCGTGCCTCATCCTCTGCCTCTCTTCCTCGCTTACTTTTCTCTCAACATGCATACCTGCAGTGTATCCATGGTCCCATCCTCCCTGCACGTTACTCCTGTTTTGCATTTGCCCATCCTCCCATTTGAAAGGGTGCCAGGGAAGTCCTGTTGCATTCTTCGAAGAGCAGATTTGTAGGTGTTGTATGTTTTGGTATTTTGACAGCACTAGATGTAGACTTGGGTTTAGGGCACTGTGATCTGTGGCAAAAACAGGATGTTTTAGGTGAGCCTGACTGTACAGGCAGTGGGCTTGTGGCAGGGTGGGTACTCCCTAACTTTGGTCCCCATTTCCCTCCCACCCCCACAACAGTTTCTTTATGTGTGGGTTTGTTTCAGGACTTGTCAAAAGACAGTCGTTCGGTAGGTGTTCCCTTCTCCCCTGTACCACAGCTGCGGAGATCTGCACTTCCCCACCCAAACCCAGCCAGCTCTCCTCCCTGACACGTCTTTTTTTCTGGGCCTCTTCTACCTGTGTTTTTTCTGCCATCCTCAAAATGCTATCTGGTTCCACATATCTTTCTCTCTCATTTCCAGATTGAAAAATCTGAATTGATCTATTGACGAAATGTTTTTCTTCCTTTTTGGTGAACTGTATGGCATTAAAGAGAATGGTTTCCACCATTGTGTTAATAAAAAAAACACTGTGTCCGTTTCACTTTAAGAACATCTCACCTCGGATAGCATTCCACAGCTCAGAGACATGGTGGCATCAGGCATCCATTCCTGGGCTTCTGCCTCTTCTAATGTTGTTTTTCCTCCAACAGGGTGATTTCTGACAGTGCTTCAATGACTTGTCTAATGGCGTATTTTATGGATAGCTGGGGGATGTCTTAGAGACAAATAACATTCTACTTTGTAGAGTTAGACTCTGGTTTGACTCTGCCTTTTCTGAGAAGGTTGTTTCTGTACAAGGGTATAGAATTAAAATCAGGAGCATATACTAATTATGTCATGTGAAACTTTTTGTACTAATCCCACTTGTAAGGTAATGACATTTGTTTATGGTGCACCTGATGTTGATTTATCTTTACATCTTATCCATTTAACAAATATATATCATTATTATGAGCCAGGAACCATTCTAATAACTAACAGCAGCTCACTTAATCCTTAACAACCCTCTGAAATAGGTAGTGTCATCATGATCCTTATTTTCCAATGAGGAAAAATCAAGGCACAGAAAGTATAAGTAACTTGCCCAACGTTGTACAATAAGTGGCAGAGTTGAGATTCAGACCCTGGCAGTCTGGCTTCAGATGCCATCCTCTTAACCACCATCCCACGGCTGTGAGCCCATGGGTCGGTGAGGGTGGCCACCACACAATCCTGAATGGCACTGCAAGGGACATTTTCTTGTTGCCTGGAGAAACCAGCATCAGAACACTCTACTCCAGGGATGAGGCACACAGTGAAAAACTGACTCTCAAGCTTAGAAGCTATTTATACTGAATTTGGATCTTCTTGGACCTCTGCTCACAGAAGCAGATACCTCGGAGCCCTCATCTGACGACATAGGATGGGGTTCCAGTGATGGAATCTTCTAAAGTCCCAGTAGCCACACAATGTGTATCAATGCCCGACTTCCCAACATCCTAGCACCGTTGAACTCCTAATAGGTCATTACTACTGTTTTTTGCCTGTCTCCAACAGCCCAGCTCTTTGCATACTCAGGTCACTAGCTGCTGAGCCTTGAAGGGGAATTAGGGCAGGGCCTGATTTCACACATGAGAAGATATAATGTCAATAGTCCACTGTAACACTGGGACCTGAATCCTGCTACCCCTTCTTTTGTATGTCAACACTTTTTAACCTGAGACAGGGTCTCTCTCTGTCATGCAGGCTAGAGAACAGTGGTGCAATCACAGCTCACTGCAGCCTCAACCTCGCAAGCTTAGGTGATCCTCCTACCTCAGCCTTTCAAGCAGCTGGACTAGAAGCATGCACCACCGTGCCCAGCTAATTTTTTATACTTTTTTGTAGAAACAAAGTTTCACCATGTTGCCCAGGCTGGTTTCGAGCTCTTGAACTCAAGCAGTTCACCTGCCTTGGCCTCCCAAAGTGCTGGGATTACAGGCGTGAGCCACCATACCTGACCTGTATGCCAACACCATTCTTGCCTCCCTCTACCTTATTCTTTTTTTCTTTTTTTGAGACAAAGTCTTGCTCTTTTCCCCAGGCTGGAGTGCAATGGCCCAATCTCGGCTCACTGCAACCTCCACCTACCAGGTTCTAGAGATTCTTCTGCCTCAGCCTCCCGAGTAGCTGGGATTATAGGCACTCGCCACCATGCCCAGCTAATTTTTGTATTTTTAGTAGAAATGGGATGGGATTTCACCATGTTGGCCAGGCTGGTCTCAAACTCCTGCTCTCAGGTGATTTGCCTGCCTCGGCCTCCCAAAGTGCTGAGATTACAGGTGTGAGCCGCCACACCTGGCCTACCTCATTCTTTCTTCACTCTTTCTCCTCTGATTAAATAAGGTGAATGGGGATAAATGATGGTTAGGGCTGGAAATATATATGGTGGCTACAAAAGGTAAAGAATCACTTTTTGCAAGCATCTCCTGTTTTTTCCTCCTTTCCTCCCTTCAGGCAGGAGTTGTGTGGCTTTCAAGATGGCTTGGTTGCTGGAAGGTGACTTAGCCAATAATACAGTGTTTTGGCTGGGTCCCCAGGTGCACTCAGCAGGTGGTGCTTTTAAAGGTTAGCTACAGGCCAGTGTGCTGAGAATCAGGATAATAATACAGCTATTGCGCAGTCATCACAGCTTTAGATACATTTAGGAAAAAAGCCAGTGGGAATGGAAGGAAGGCAGAGACTGTCACAACCACCTGGGCACATCTTACATTTCATTTTCCCTTACAGGGGTTCTGTTTGCATTAGTAACACAAGTAATCCTTTCTTCCTTTTAGTCATGTGTTCTTTCGTTTGTTGTAATATGGAAATATTGGGAATAGTTATTGATTAGCGCTGTATTTTGCCTTGGAAGAACTTAGAAAAAAGTTTTGATCCAATTTTACCCAATTGTTAGGTCATCTTTCTGTATGCTAGATTACCTATCTTTCATCTAATTTAGTAAGTGCTCATTTTCACTGAAATGCCATAAAATGAATTGTAACCCAGAGTCTCAACAGATTTCAGAGATATTATGGTTCTAGGACCTACTCAAAGTTTGAAATAATGTGAAAGATTGCAGTGTACTTACTAAGCAGCTATGAAGGGCTGTGAATTCTGCATATTTAATTCTTGCCACAACACTGTCAGGTGGATATTATCATCTTTATTTTACAGTTGAGGAAACAGAGGTTAAGTCACTCAACAAGGGTGAGGGAAGGAAGCAGGGTCAAGGTCTGAGCCCAGGTCTGTCCATCTTGTCGCACATCCGAGGAGGCTGGCATAGAGTGCCCATGCAGGGTGTAGGGCACACATCAGCTGCGGTGATTTCCCTAGAGAAGTGGTGATAGTGGGCCGGGCACGGAAACTCACGCCTGTAATCCCAGCACTCTGGCAGGCTGAGGTAGGTGGATCACCTGAGGTCAGGAGTTCGAGACCAGTCTGACCAACATGGAGAAACCCTGTCTCTACTAAAAATATAAAATTAGCTGGGCATGGTGGCACATGCCTGTAATCCCAGCTATTTGGGAGGCTAAGGCAGGAGAATCGATAGAACCTGGGAGGCAGAGGTTGCAGTGAGCCAAGATTGTGCCGTTGCACTCCAGCTTGGGCAACAAGAGTGAAACTCTGTATCCAAAAAAAAGAGAGAGAAGTGGTGATAGCTTTTTTAGGAGAATAAAGAAATAAAGAGCATTGATACGCCTGTCTCTTTCATTGTGTTTTTTTTTTTTGCTTTAAAATATCAGTACAAAATCAATCTTAAAAACAATTGCAATCATCCTATTAGCAGCCCTCTAGGCAACAAACAGTAGTCTCACTAGGGACATATTGAGGCTCTTAAGTTGTAGAGGTAGTAAATGCCTATAATGTATGTTTGCGAAAAATTCTGACTTCAGAGAAACAAGAGTAGTGAAACTTGTTAATTTTAGAAAGTGAAAACATGCTCCATAAGGAAATGATTTATAATACTTAGTGACGCCTGCTGCTGTACTCAAAATAGGAGAGACAGAAAAATTTAACAATTAAGTATTGTTTAGAGAATGTTAATTTTCTGCCTGGAAAACTGTTTAGCCAACAATGCCACCTGCCTGCCTTCTGTATCTCCCCTCCCACTGGAGGCTGCATGCTCTTGCTGAAGGGAAGAACAGTTCTAATACAAATCCTCATTACTTTCCCTTTCACACCTCTCCCCCACTAGACTTTAAAAGTGATAATTGCTTGAAATACTGGGAGAAAGTAATTTGTATTGGTAAAGCTCCTGTGAACTTCAAACGAATCTGTGTTCTCTAATAGTGACTTCTTTTTAATTATGGGGCTGGGCAGGTGTGTATTTTGTGGACCTGCTGTACCTGCCTCTACCCGAAAAGCCTCTCACCTCAGTCTGGGACACTTACTATGGAAAATAACCTCTCTGGATCTAAAAAAAAAAAAAAAAAAAAAAAAAAAAACAAAAAAAAAAACTCTATGTACACAATAAGAGGCCGTAGTTTAGAATCTGAGGGAATGCCTTAGTATTCAGGACCCTGAATGTTTTGCCTTCTGTTTTCTAGATTAAAACTTATGTTAGATGGGATCAGTACTATCTAATGCTTAATTGGTCCCCGTTCTAAGCACTTCACATGTTTAGTTTTGTTTAACACTTACATAGTACTTGCTATGTGCCAGACGCTGTTCTAAGTGGTTTGCAAATATTAATGCATGTCCTGCTCATGCAGTCCTTCAGAGGTGACCCTGTTCTTAATACCATTGTACAAATGAGGAAGCTAGGCACGTGGAGACGGAGAGACTTGCCAAAGGTCACCCAGTTGGTAAGTGACAGAAGTGATATTCAAACCCAGGCAGCCTGTCTCTGGAGTTCATGCTTAATCATCTTCCATACTGGAAAACAACTTGTCCCTTTTTCATTTTTAGAGGCCTTTCTAGATGATTACAGCCTCCAGCAAGTCAACAGCATTTAGCTTCCGTCTCTTAATAATTGAAACAAATTGAGCGCTGAGGAAGTGCTCAGGCTAAAACACTGAGACGTAATAGTCGATGGCCTTACAAGGAGTGAATTTCTCTTCTTTCCTCCAATTTAATTAGTTCTACACAGGTGCTAACTGAAATATGCCTAAAGATTGCATGCCCACAACAGTTAAGTAGCTTCTAGCAGATTTAACAAATTACCCTTTGTCTGCCAAGCTCCTTTGTTATCAAAACTACATCCCTAGGTAGAAATGTTAAGTTTTTGCACATCAAAGTTTGCATGCTAAGCTGGGGACACTGGAGAGACCTATTGAATTTTATGCTTGGTCTGGATCCAATCCTGTATTCCTGGTTGCAGATACAGAATGAAATACACACATAAGTCAACTCTAATTATTTGTACGATCTTCACTCCAGATCTTTCTAATGTAATTAAGAGGCTAAGAGTATGAGAGAGGAGAGAGAAACTTGCAGCTCAACAGGAAGCGCTTGTTTGCTTGTTTTCTGTTTATTTTTTAACCTAATATTTAACTGCTGATCCTAACTCAGTGCATGTGTATCTTATAAATGAAGAAACTGAGAAGTTAGTGATTTGTATCGGTTTCATGAGTGATCCTGTTTACCACATAGAGAAGATCTGGTAAGATGAACAAGCAGGATTCCAGACACTTGAGTGTTTCTCCTGACAGTGTAGCTGCTCTTATTTTGATGGACATATCCCCGGTTCCAAGGCCACTGGACATCTCCCACATTTTAATATAATTTATTTTACATGTACAGAAGCAGAACAGCAATCTTTATCCATGTCATGTTTTAGTTTGGATAGAAAAATTCAAGTCCAGAAAAACATTATTAGTGCTGCACCTCTTAACCGGGTCAGGTTGCAAGGAGAAAGGGTATATTACGAGTGAGTCAAATCTAGAAGAAGCTGAAAGTAAGAAAGAGGCGCTATGACAAATTGATTGCAGATAAGATGATGATAAACTAAGGCTTTTTTAAAATTACCAGCACAGTGTTAGGGCTTGTTACAAAACAGTCATCTCTTGCAAAGCACCTGAAGGTTGATGTGGAAAATCTGAGCAATTGGAAAGGAAACCTCAAAGCCAAAGCACACAATTAAAAGCCGTGTGTCAAGGTTGAGGTCCTTTGCAACTATACACTTTCCAGAGTGATTGAATAGATGGTTGGGTCTCGTTGAAACTTGCATCTCTTTCTTGAATTAATGTAAAGATGAGCCTCACTTGGTAGCTTGTTTTGCTTTTCCCTATCCCTGCCCAGGAGACCTGTCCCTTTCTAGCCCGCTTTAGCCTGCTAGACTCTTTCAGAGTCTGTCTGACTCTGAATTGAATTATGAGAGCTGTGCTTTCTGGGGATCTCCTAGCTGTAAGCATCTAGATGATCAGTATAAGCGTCTTCATGTGGTAACTGTCCTTTTGAGTTATGTGCCTGTAGTAGGTTTTCTGTCTTTTGTTGTTTTTCTTATCAATAACAGGGAAAATGGCAGTGAGAAACAGCAGGTTGGGAGGGTGTGAAGAGTGAAATTGGACTTTTTGGACTCCATAATAGTCAGAGGGCGTAACATCCCATTTTACTGCCCTTCAGAAGAACTAAAATGTTCTCAGAGAGTGACAAAAAGATGATAATTATTTCCTTGACAGCAACATAGGGAGAAACTTTATGAAAAGCCAAAAAATTTACATGTGTCTGACTTCAGTGACTATCCAAAATAAATTTCAAGGTATACAACTTTTTTTTTTACAAGACAGCTCAAGTAGCACTACCATTTCCTTTTTTAAAAAATAAAGGCTTTTTTCTGATTGTAAGGATAATGCACAATATTCTAGAAAAAAAATTGTGGAAAGCATAAGAGATGAAAATTACCTGTAGTCTCACAAGTTAACATTGTGGTTTACATTTCATGCATATACTTCTGGTCTTTTTTTTTTCTTTGTAGACTTTATGCGAATTTCATATTTTTCCCAGAAGTCAGGCAGCTAAATCTGTGTGATCTTTACAAGAAAAAAAAAAAAAACACCTTTCTCTCTCTGTGCTCATAAATGCTATCATGTTTGCTGCAAAGGTCATTGACCTCAGCTCTTCTTCCAAGGCTTGAGTCCATATATTTGTGCAGAATAAAAACGATAAAAGTCATAATGAGGGGCAGAGAGAGTGGACTGTTTAAAGGCTCAGTCCTTTCAACTAAGATCAATGAGTCTTTTTATCTTAAGAGGCATGTAAGATGTGGGATTTTTTTTTACATTTTCCAATCATGCACAAGTGACCAGCCAGCTGTTGGACTCTGGGTGACAATGCTTGTGTCTGACATGCTGTCTGATTTCTTCTCATTCCTCTGTCACTACTCGTTTTTCAACCTGTCTACCACCTCCATTCATGTGGATTTCTTCTCTCTATGTACTCATAGAAAAAGAATGTAAATATGTATAAACTCCCCTTCATTGGTGAGTCTTTTTAGATGACCATGTAATGTCACTTTTTCTTGCATATTTTTGACCCACTTGACTGGGTTTTGGAAAAATAATTTGTATTTCTTCCACCGATCTTTGCAACTCATTCATGACAGATAGTCTTCTGGAGCTACTGGATAGCTTATAAACAGAAGTTGAGCCTTAGAGTCTGGTGCTGGCTCTACTACTTTGCAGCCCAATGACGTCATACAAGTCACTTTGTAAATTTTTTTTTAAATTATTATACTTTAAGTTCTGGGTTACCTGTGCAGAACGTGCAGTTTTGTTACATAGGTATACACGTGCCTTGGTGGTTTGCTGCGTCCATCCACCCACCCCCCGTCTTTATAACTTTTGTCGCATGAAATGACAACAACAAAAGTACCCTAATGAGTACATCAGTATACCATATTGTTGCTGACTTGCTTCCACTGGACATTGCAAATGGAGCCCATCATCTTTCCTCATCCTGCCTGCCTTCCCTATCCTAGTCCATAAAGGCAGCCTCAGTCTTGAAAACCTGGAAGCCTCTTTCTCCTGGCCTTTCCCCTTCACCCAGCACACCCAGGCTGTCACTGTCTTCTTCCCATCCTTTTTACCTCTTGTCTGGACTTTCGTCCCCTAATGGCTGGTTTTTCTTAACAATTCACATTATAGGTGTTTGCATATATGTCTTACATCCTTGAGTAGATACTAAGTTCCTTGGGAATAGTGATGAGATTTTATTTATCTTTGCCTCCTTGACATGCTTCCTTGGGATAGCACCTTAACATGGTAGGCGTTCACTTAAGTGCTTATTGAGTTGGATAGATGAACGTAGTTGATGGAACCATTGATCTCACTGAGGCATATCTGGAGTCACCTCTGGGCATTTGTTTGGTAGTAGCTTGGTGTCCCAGGTGGGGCACTGGATGCGGAGTGGCAACATTTGGTGCTCAACTGCAGACCCAGCTGCCTGACTTCTCTGAATATCACTGACGGAGGGTAGTCAAGAATTTATTGAACCCTCAGGCTCCTTCAGCTCTGGAATTCTACATTAATAAACTGCTTTGCACTTGATCACTTTGAAGTGGCAGTTTTTCCCCTTTCTTTATAAGGTAAATGAATATTTCATCTCAAGCCCAGGAGTCACTTTGCACATATCTTGTGATGGAAGGCTAATGAAAGCTTTGATAGAGACCTTAAATTGGGAGAGATGGGATCATATCCATTGCTGTGTCATAAGAATTTCACCAGTGCTATAGAGAAATGAGATAAAAGACATAACATTTTCCTTCATATCTGCATGATTTGAAACATTATTGAAGTTAATTTTGAAAACACTTAGGAAAATGGAGACATTTGAGATAAAAACAATTTTTGAAATTCTGAGTGGCTTTTAACCTTTCCATTAAAACCCTAGAAGACTACTAGAGTAGATATTAAAAGTGGATTCAGGCTGAGCATGGTGGCTCACACCTGTAATTCCATCACTTTGGGAGGCTGAGATGGAAGGATCACCTGAGGTCAGGATTTTGAGACCAGCCCGGCCAACATAGTGAAACCCCGTCTCTACTAAAAATACAAAAATTAGCCAGGCGTGGTGGTGGGTGCCTGTAATCCTGGCTACTCAGGAGGCAGAGGCAGGAGAATCGCTTGAACCTGGGAGGCGGAGGTTGCAGTGAGCCGAGATCGCGCCACTGCACTCCAGCCTGGCGACAGAGCAAGATTACGTCTCACAAAAAAAAAGTGGATTCTTCATGCAATTCTAAGTTTAAAAAAACAGTGTTTTTAAATGTAGGAAAAACATAAACTCGTAGTATTAAGCTCTGAGGGTTAAATATGTATAGCTTCCAGGTTATCGAAGAAGATTATAAACTGGGCCTGGTGACAGAGACCTTTGCTCGTGCCTGTGATTTTAGAGTCTGCAAGGCACGTTCTCTTCAGCTCCATGTCACATACCTGTCTCCACCTGGCAACTGAGAACAAGCCTAAAAGACAGTGCCAGTTCCCAGGAGGCTTGCACACTCCCTAATTGTCCTCTGGCAGTTTGGAGGATACCTGAAAAGGCACACTTCCAGCTCCTAGCTGTCAGTTCACCGGCATGCCCACAGAGAGTCAGATTGATGCCATTTATGGAACTCCAGAGAGAGCCCTGGAAGGGGAGGGGCAAGGAAGACTAATATCAGCCCTTTTGCCATCATGGGGAGATAGGCCCAGGGAACAGGGTGGGGAGTGGGAAGGAGCGTTCCTAAGTATGTCCTTCATACGATAGTTTGGATTATACACAGTATGTCTTACTTTTGCTGTGGGTTGTATGTTGGTTATATAGAATCCCAATTTTAGCTTGCTGGGATTCCCCTGTCATCACTACATGTGAAATTACAATATTCAGAGGTATAATATGTATACACGGTAAAATTTCATTTGGGTTTGCCTTCTGTATGAAGTAAAATTAGCCTTCAATTAGTCCAAATCAGTTGTCATGCCTTTAGTTTTTTTTTAATTGGGATATAATCCACATAACTTGTAATTCACCCTGAAATGTGTACAGTTCAGTGGTTGTTAGCATATTCACTGTGCTGTACAAGTATCACCACTGTCTAATTCTATCACTCCAGATAGAAACCTGGTATCCGTTAGCAGTCACTCTCAATTACTCCCTCCACTTAGCCTCCTGCAACCTCTCATCTACTTTCTGACTATGGCTTTGCCTAGCCTGGACATTTCATATACATGGAATCATATAGTATGTGGCCTTTTTGTTTATAGTTTATTCACCTAACAGAATGTTTTCAGAGTTCATTCCACTGAATGTCAGTACTTTGTTCTTTTTCATAGATGAATAATATTCCATTGCATGTGTATATACCGTAATTTGTTTATCCATTCACGGTTGATGGACACTTTGAGTTTTTAACATTATTAAGAACATTTGTGTACATGTATTTGTGTGAATATAAGATTTCAGTTCTCTCAGGTAGAAGGAGTGGAATCACTGGGTCATATGGTCATTTCGTGTTTACCTTTTTGAGAAACTGCAAAACTGTTTTCTATTTCTTTTGGACATCTTTAAACCTCAAAATATCAACTACTTAGAATTTTTTAAGAGGGAGAGGGAGTTAAATTAACACATTTGGTTAGAGAAAACACAACTGAAATAGTAGTAAGAGAAGGAAAACTTCAGATTATGTGAAGCAAAAGAAAATGTTATTTACATTGACTTACAGTATCTCCACATTTGTACATTAAAATGATTAAATAGGGTGGGTGGAGAAAATGAATTCCCACAGATTTTTTAAATAGACATACCCAAAATCTGTTGAAAAAAGTCGTAATTATTGTCAAGAATTAGCTATAACAAGGTAGAGAAGATATCCTGAGCATTGCTAGTTAGCTGAAAGAATTGAGAATGTGAAGAAATTACCATTATTAGCATAAACTGGAAAATTAAGGGGAAGGTGAAAAACATAGGCACATAAATTCATTCCTTAAAATGGATGCTTCTTTGTTCTAGGGACAGGAATTTTCTGAATATGCAAGAGTAGTTTACATTCTTTCTTGACATCCCATTCATCAGCTTGTCCTGGGAATCACAAGGCTTGTGAATAATTGATTGATTGATTGTACTATTCATTAGCACATTCACATGATGTTGCATAACCATTTCTAAAACATAAACACAGATGATGACAGCATTTTAGGAGGAAGGAAAAGGTTCCATGGTGATTCTTTGTTATTTGGCTGCGTGTTTGCAGCTTGGCAATTAATTGCCTTTGGGGCCTTGTGGCCCACTGTAGGTCAGCTTTTGAGACCCATGTAGTGACAGGAGCTGCATGCTCCTAGAGAACCAGAAAATGGACTGCATCATGGTTTGGTGAAAGAAAACAGGACTGAGTTCCACTTTTTAACTTACTGTGTGCTTTTGGACTTTACTGAGATTTCTTGTTCTTCTCTGAAACATGGGATATTTATTAGTACCTTCCTCACAGAGTAATAGTGAGATCCAAATGAGATAAGGATCATGGAAGCACTTCATAGACTAATGTAAATTTAATGGTTTTCATTATTGTTTAATTCTAGCTTTCTTCCTCAAGACATCACCCTTTTGTTGGAGGAGCTTATTCATAGCTATACCACACTGCCAAAAGACGTGTCCTCTTTGAAATAAAGTACTTACTGGAGACCCAAAATCCAGACCAATGGAATAAGGCAGGACTCTGATTCCACAATTGCCGTTTGTAAGACGCTAGTTCTATAATCGTATAAGGCACAGAACTTAGAACCACTGTGTCAGCTGGAGACTTTGGACTGACTTTATGTCTATGCAGCTAACTCTAGGTGCCTGCCGTCTCCTTCCCTTCTTCTGAGACTGAGAAATGACACTTTCCTCATCACAGACTTGCCCAACTGCGTTTTTCTATGGAAGTTAATTTAGCGGTAGAGATTCAAGGCCGGCTGAGGTCACAGGAGTACAGAGTGGTGCCTTTGCTGAAGAAAGGGCATAGCCCTTTGTGGAATTTTGGCAGGATGACCACATCTCATCTATAGGTTCTATCCCTAGGTTGTAATGATTAGCACAACCTTATAGGTCGGTGCACTGAAAGAAATCAGGTTAGTAATAATTTTAATGACAATTGAAGTAATGTAATGACAACATTCTCCTGCTCTCTGTCTTAAATCTGTTCTGTAAGCTTTATTGATGTTCCTTCAAGTTATCATTGATGTTCTTTCAGATTCCCAGTGCATGCTGCCAGTAAACCAGTGACCACCATCAGCAGTGTGGCATTAACCCATATTAAAACTGATCCTTAAAATGTTCAGTAAATAAGCCCCTTTTGTTTTTTGCGATGGAGTTTCACTCTGGTTGCCCAGGCTGGAGTGCAGTGGCACGATCTCAGCTCACTGCAACCACTGCCTCCCAGGTTCAAGTGATTCTCCTGCCTCAGCCTCCCTTAGTAGCTGGGATTACAGGCACATGCCACCACGCCCAGCTGATTTTGTACTTTTAATAGAGATGGGTTTGTCCATGTTGGTGAGGCTGGTCTCGAACTCGTGACCTCAGGTGATCCACCTGCCTCGGCCTCCACATACAGTTCTTTCTTTTGCTTTCCTGACTTTTTTTTCCCATAGCTGCTAATATTTTATCTACAAAATATTAGAGCATTGAAATTCAAAGCTTTAGAACCCATAAGATCACGGGGTCACTGGAACTGGAAAGGGCATCAGAGATAATTATTCCCATACTTTATCATTTGTTGGTAGCAGGAATCCAGTGCTCATACTTTATCATTTCTTGACAGCAGGAATCTGATACTCATGGGTCACAAACTCCAAGTTGTTGTACACAGGGTCGTGCCTACCCACTCCTCTCCCTTGTGTTTACCATTCTAGCTACCAGCAAGAGTAGACTGTCTTGAGAACATTCTTCAATACGCCCTTAAATTATTTTTTTTACTTCTTTACACATTCACCATGGTTTTCAGAAATCCCTAAGCTGATTTTCATATTCTCTAGAAAGAATTTGTTTCTTAAGTGAACCTGCTGCAAAGACAAAAGCGTCTCATCTTTCTCTGTTTTAATACTGTATTTAGCCCAATGTCAGCTTCTGTGCATTTGGCCTGGACAACTGCTCTCTGATATACTGCCTCATGTCGAAAGCTGCATTAGTTATTCTTTAATGCACTTATGAAATAGTCTCAATTATTTGCTTTTTTGTGTAAAATTTGTTTCTTATGGATAACTTTCTAAAATAATCACATCAAGTGTTTTATATTATGCTCTATATTGACTATTTCCTTGAGAAGTAAAAAAAAGAAAATGCCTGTCAATTTTCGACACATCTCTTCTCATTGCTGTGCAGTAGAGTTGCTCTTTCTATCCAGTGACTCAAACCCAATGCTGTTTAGGCCTGAGGCCAGGAACCAGACAGAGTAATTAGGGACGAATGCCTGCTTGTCCCTCCAGTGTTAGCAGGAAGTGGATCATGAAGCAGGTCACCCCAGATCATATTAAATGACGATCTTTGAAATTTTTCATTCTGAAATGGTTTCAGACAAAGATCAAGATTATGATCCTGTTGTTTGTCAAAGAGAAATAAAAGAGTTTTTCACCTAGTAATTTAGAAAGGGATTCAGTGTTTGCCAGTAGGGTGCTGTTACATGTGAAACAATTGGCTCGAGGGAGAGGGGAGTTTTCACATTTGCCAATTTCCATGGTATAAATAATCCTACCATGACCAATTTCAGGCTACCAACATGATAATAACAGACTCTCAAAATTCCTCAAAATTTAGCCATCAGGTCTCTGAGCTAGAACAAGTCGGCTCCTGCACACTACTGTAAATTCAGGGCAGTGTAGATCGCTCTTGTGAAAGATCTGTAGATTAGGGATTCAGAATCTGTCTTGAGTTTTTCAGCATTTTCTCCTAAAAGAGATGGAAATGAAAATAAAATTCAGGAGGCAAATTTTCTGTTTTTAATAGATGGTACAAAATGGAGTTTATCTTTGATTTTATATTCACACAAGTGCCCTTTTTCACTAGCAGAGAAGAGCTATTGTTGTCTTTGCTACTACAGTTTTCCTTGAGCTATAGACTATTTCTTTTTTATGATTTATTAATAGAATTGGGAGTCTTTTAAAAGGCCTTTAAATTTTGCTTCCTCTTTTTTTAAAACGTTTTCAGGGAAAATGTTCTCTTCTGGCTTGATTTACTTGGGAGCTTTAAGATGAAGCAAAATTACATAGAACCCAGTTTACATAATCTGCTTTCTTTCTCATTTAAGTTTCCAGACTCAATTTCCAACTCATTTCAGGTTTTGTTTTTAAGTCTAGAACAAAAGGTTCTATTTTTCTTGACTCATATAAGTATATCCTGTGAATAGTGTTGTCTGCAGCGTCATTTTTCACTCAAGATAAGCTCTACTTTTTCTTCCTGGATGATGTGCTATGACGTGAAATGGAAAAGATGGTTACCTGTCAAGGAATGAGTTTATGAGTAACCTGCAATGAATCTGAAAATGTGTAGTAGGCATTTATAAAAGCTATCTGAGTTGACTGGCAAGTTGAAGAAGTTACATGTAACTTCTGGAAGACACAACATTTATTCATAAGGATCATTCTACCCTGTAAAAGAGCGATACCTTTTAGTAATTGTTTTTACACCATAAAATGAAATGTTATAGTTCTATACTAGTTGGCATATAAATACTTGGTTTTAAATATATTGAGTTGTCTCTCAGTATGAGATACTGAAATCCAGTGTTAAATTGCCAGCTCTGCCACTTACGTTCTCTGATTTTCCATTTTTTTTACTCATAAGTTTTCTTTTCCATAAAAGGAACCTTTGTTTACAACATGTCAATTTTTTGTTTAAGTCAAATTTGAGTACAAGAGAGAAAGGGGGCCATTCCATCTACAAATGTTTAAACCGTAAGCAGAACTGTCTGATAGAAATATAATGCAGATCACAAATGCAAGTCATATATGTAATTTTATGTTTTCTTCAGCTATGTCAAAAAGTAAAGAGGTAAAATTAATTTTAGTAATAGATTTATTGAACATAATATGTCAGAAATGTTATTTGAACATGTAATCAATGTAAACATATTGAGATAGTTTACATTCTTCTTTTCACACAAAGTATTTGAATTCTAGTATGTTACGCTTATGACATATCTCAGCTTGGACTAGCCATCTTTCCAGGGCTCGACCAAATGCCTAATGGCTACCATATTGGACAGCACAACCCTGCAAGTCTATAGAATAGCTTTAATGCTAATCTTACAGTGTAATATCAAATTTATATGTTAATAGAAAATGATTTGAGTTCCCCAATAACTTTAGCTCTCAATTATTTATACATTTAGTCCCAATCTTACTGACAGTAGCTGAACCAAATAATTTGTTGTATTTTCCCCCTTTGATTTCTGAAAGGCTCTTCAGAAGTTCTGTAGAAAAATGACTACCCCTGTAGACATAAATGTTGCCTATTCTCTTATTAAAACACCCCATTTTAAGCAGAGAATACTGCATACATATGGCACTTATTAAAATCAGGGAAGGTTCGGTGGGACAAAATTGTACACGTAAGCATTTCTGTTACTATTCTGTAAATCCTTCACACTTGATCTTAAAACAAAAATCAGTTTTATTTAAACTAAAATAAGGCAAATGCTTTTCATAGCTAGATACTTAAATGTGAAAGCCTCCCCCCTTAAATATGAAATAACTAGATTTAAGTCTGTTGGCTTCTCCCCTATGGCATTTTGCACCATCCATTTGTAATCTGGACATATAAACAGATCATCTGTACTTCACATCTGGGTAGCTGTGGAACTTCTCCAACCTCAACCTTGTGCAGGCTCTAGCCTGCCTACCCCCTCAACCCCGCCACAAGAGATCTAGAGTCCATCTCTAAGTCCCCAACCATTCTTCCTTTCCTGCTGGACATTCTGAGTGCCAAGGAGAGCTCATCTACCTTCTAAACTGGGTAGTAGAGAGGTGTGGCTGTGGTGGCAGTGGGAAGTCCCTCCCTCTGAATATGCCATCCCTGGGCAGTAGAGGCAGAGAGCCTTTTTAACCAACATGTCCCCAAACCAGCACCAGAAAACCTTGTTGGGTCTATTAAACAAGATGGCTGAATGAGGTTCTGAGGAAACCTTTCTGGAATTTGTCCCCCTCCCCTCCACCAACTCACCCCAAACACTGTCTTCCCTCTCTGGTTCTGGAGTCCCTTGGGTTGCCTCATGCTGCCTCCGGTCCAAGCTCTCTGCATGGTAGACGGAGAAAGCTCTTGCCCTGACTTCTTGCTCACCTTCATTGATTTGTTTACCTTCCATTATTTTCCACTGACCTGCACAAATACTACTTTGACCAAACTGACTATACTTCTGCTTATTAATCACAATAAGTTATTATGCAGATTGGATTGGTAAAATACTTCTCTCAGAATAAAGCAGCAGTTTTTAAAAACTTTCTATGCTTTAATTATGGGTACATAATAGATATGTATATTTATGGGGGTACATGTGATGTTTTGATACAAGATGTAGTAATCATGTCAGGGTAATTGTGGTATACATTGCCACAAGCATCTATCGTTTTGTTGTGTTAGAAACATTCCAATTCTACTCTGTTAGTTATTTTAAAACTTATGATAAATTATTGTTGGCTCTAGTCACCCTGCAGTGCTGCCCAAACTAGATCTTATTGTAACTATATTTTTGCACTTATTAACCATCCCCACCCCCCTCACCCCCAAGTCCAAGCCACTTGTAACCATCATTCTACTCTGTGTCTCCATGAGTTTAATTGTATTAATTTTTAGCTCCCACAAATAAGTGAGAACATGTGATATTTGTTTTTCTGTGCCTGGCTTATTTCACATAACATAATGT
The DNA here is from genome assembly GCA_963573385.1 of Cacajao melanocephalus. Classification (NCBI taxonomy): domain Eukaryota; kingdom Metazoa; phylum Chordata; class Mammalia; order Primates; family Pitheciidae; genus Cacajao; species Cacajao melanocephalus. Next base: position 38,290 of record CAUYLG010031364.1, on the reverse strand, counting down.
CATCCAGTTCCATCCATGTTGCAGATACAAAGATGTCATTCTGTTTTGTGGCCGAATAATATTCCATTGTGTATATACCACATTTTCCTCTATCCATTCACCCATTAATGGATGCTAAGGTTGATTCCGAATCTTAGCTATTGTGAATAGTGCTGCAGTAGACATGGGAATGTGAATAGCTCTTCTTCATACTGATTTCCTTTCTTTTGAGTATACCTAGCAGTGGGATTGCTAGATAATAAGGTAGTACTATTTTTAGTTTTTTGAGGCAACTCCACACTGTTCTCCATAGTTGTCATATTAATTTACATTTCCACCAGCAGTGTATGAGGGCTCTCTTTTCTTTACACCCACGCCACCATTCGTTATTACCCATCTTTTGGATAAAAGCCATTTTAACTGGGGTGAGATGATGTCTCATTGTTTTGATTTGCATTTCTCTGATGATTAATGATGTTGAGTACCTTTTCTTATTCCTGTTTGCCATTTGTGTGTCTTCTTTTGAGAAATGTCTATTCAGATCATTTGCCCATTTTACAATGGGATTATTTCACTTTTTCCTATTGAGTTGTTTGAGCACTTTATATATTCTGGTTATTAATCCCTTGTCAGATGGGGAGTTTGCAAATATTTTCCCCCATGCTGTGGGTTGTCTTTTCACATTATTGCCTGTTCCCTTTGCTCTCCAGAAGCTTTTTAACTTAATGTGATCCCATTTGTCCATTTGCTTTGTAAGGCAGAAAGTTTCCATCTAGGGATCATGGGCCACTTCTTCCCCTGCCCTCCCCTGTGTATACTGCAACTGCCCTGCCCCAGTCCATTGATGTGTGATTATATTTGTGTATAAAAACATTGATACACACCTTTCATCTTATTTTCATGTCTGTGATCCAAAAAGGATGAACCATTGGACTCTTGCTCTGCCCCATGTCCTTCCACTGGAAAGTTTTCCATACCCCATAGAATCCCTGCACCGCTGCTGCTGCTGCTGCTGCTGTTCTTTCCCCTCTCCCTTTCCCTCCCCCTCCCCCTCCTCCTCCTTTTCCTCCTTTTTCTCTTGCCTCCTTAGAATCTGGTGGTCCTTTCTTTTACTTATGCCCCATCCCTTTATTTGACCTCTGAATTAACCACTTTGATGCCTTACTTGTACTATTTTACCACTAAATAGTATAAGCAAGTAAATTTCAAATGTTTTAGTTTTTTTTTTTTTTTTGGCTTGTTTATCTTGAATGACTCTAGTTCCGTCTCTTAATTTTCAAAGTATTTTCTTCAACATGAAAAATTAATGGAGTACTTAGATGATTAGGGGTGTGGTGAGGGTGTTGTGAAATCAATCAAATAATAGGATGTTGCAACTTTGCATAATTAGATGTCATTTTCCATTTACCCTGATTTTTCCTCAGCCTCTAACCTTAACCCAAGTCCTTCTGTTTTCAGGCTCCAGTTACTGAAAACAGTGCATCTCCCTTTGTCTCCCAGAATGAATTATTCTCAGAGCCTCGTTTCCTTCTCTGTAAAACAGAAATCTTAACACCTAACTTAGGAATGGCTTTAGGATTAAATGACGTCATGTTTGTAATTCATCACCTTACAGAGAACATGGAGAATAGTGGGTTTTCCATGCTTTTTAAAAGACAGCCCTTCCAGCATTCTGTTTATAGTCTGATTGATGCTGGGTGACATCAATCTTTTCCAAGTGGTCCACTGTTCCTGTCTAGATGCTTCATTACAGTTGAGCCCACAGCAGGCCATATTCACTTGGTCAGGTAGTTTGGAACAGAGATGAAGAGAGTAGCTGAGCACCAAGCAGTGTGGGTCAAGAACAGCAGGGACTTTTAATATCAAACAAATGCCAACACAGATCCTCTCTCCACTAATTATTACTTAATTCTGTGTTCAAAAAGACTCAGCCTTCTCATCTATAAATATGGGGGTAATAATACCTACTTACATGGATAAGTGCCAGAGTATATAAAAGCACTACTGTAATGACTGGTACTTACTAAGTGTGCAACCCATGTTAATTCCTTTCCCTGTGATATGTTCCTTTCCCTCTTAAGAAAACATTTCAGTTGTCTGATGATGGTGCAGGTCTCTAGACCATCCCTTTCCCTCCAGACTTGGGCTCATGGACTGTTTGAATCTTAAGTGCCTGGGGCCTCATTCTTATCTGAAAAATGCAGCTGCATCACCACCCATAGGAGTCTTAGATTTGAAAGCCACATCAGACCTGAAGCAGGTGTTTGGCTTTGGTGGATCTTAGGAAATACTTCCAGTACCTTATTTCTGAGGTCGAGATGCAAGAATCAATGTATCCTTTTGGAGTAAGTCCGCCTCTCTTTCTGGGAAGGCTTGAGAAGCTCAGATTCTCAGAAAAGGAGGGGAAGGCGCAATATGAAGTTACATGGCTTTGTCTCACTAGTACCAGACTTCTTAAGTGTTTAATGAAAAGCAAAAATGCCACCATAACAATCAAGGCCAGAAGAAATTCCTCATCTCAATAAGTTGATGAATTGTTCAAATTCTCCTGGATTCAGTTATTACCAGAAGATTATTGATTAAATGCACACCCAGTTGAAACTCGAGGCCTTTATGCACAGCCAGATCCCGCCCTTTGGGGTTAGTTGAGTTAGAACCTGGAGATGTGGAGAATGAGGACTAGCTACTGGGCCAGCAGGTTTCTCCCCCAGTTACTCCTCTTACCAGCAGGCCCCAGGCCTTAGCCAGTAGGCAGTTGAACCACCTTTTTAGTTTTTCCCAGAACCACATCCTCAGAGGCTAACAGCTTTCATGACACCTTCAATTCTTGCCAGTGGTGAGTGGGTCATTTCTGGGAATGCTGCTTTGGGGGTGACTCTCAGGATCCCTAAGTGATACCCACTTCGTGTCCACAGGAGGTATGGGTTTTATTGGCTATGATGCCAAAGAGGTCCTTACCTGCAGGGACTAGCCTGGGTGGCAGCCAACCAAGCTTCCTTGGAATGTTTTCTAGTCCTGGAGAGAAAGGCTACAGTTGAGTCTCTGTAGCAGTAACCACTTTTGCTGAGATGCTTCTTTGTCTGAGGTGATTCCTGTGCCTGGGACAGAGGCCACACAGCCATTTCATAGATGTCACATGCTGTCAGGTGTGGCCCAGATGGACATCCCAGTGTCCAAGATTTTATGAACTTGGCTTTCAGTAAGGCCACATGGTGTATGGGTAATAAGCTTGGCCTCTAGAGCCAGACTTCTGCCTTTGAATCCTGGCTTTGCTGCTTGCTAGGGCACATACCCTTCAAGAATATTTTCTTCTCCATGCCTCTTTTCTCATCTGTAAAAGGGGGTTAATCATAATACCTGTCTCAAAGCTGTTGTGAGGATAAAGTGCTTAGCACACAGTAAGCACTTGGTAAGTGTTAATTGCTATAATTATTATGTATTATGTGAGTAGGTTGTCCTGATGGTGATTTGCAAATTCAAGAAAGGATTTCAGGCTTCTCCCTAAAGAGCCATGTATGAGTGCTGGGTGTGTGCCAGAGAATTTTCTTCCAGAATCCACTCTTTATATTTTCTACCTTTTTTTTTTTTTTAAGTATCTGCTGTTTTTATCTTTTCCTTTGCTCATCCACCAGTCACCTGCCTGAGATTAAAGAATGTGCAGTTGGAATCAAAACCAAGGGTTTTGGTCTTAGCCACTTACTGCCCTGTGTGTGAGCTTAAACAAGTCACTGAACCTCTGAGCAGAAGTGGATAATTTGGGGTGACTTAGGGCTGCCAAGTATCTCGCAAAGATGGAGTAACTGTGCATCCTGTTACCCTGGGGTAATGAAACAGAGCACACATTGGGACTACCTGGTGATTCTCCACTGAAAGCTAAGACTTACCTGATCGAATCTGTGAATAAAAAAGAAGGTGATTCTTACCCTTTCTCCCTCCTTCCCTCCCTTACAGCAAGATGTATAGTAGGAAAAGCACCTGAGTAGGAATCAGAAGACTTGGGTTCTTGATTGAGAGCCAAGTCAGCCAATTCCTGACTTGGGATCAAGTGCTGAATTTCTCTACTACTTGATTCCACTGTACTGGGGACCCAGGGGATTCATTCCTATTGTACTCAAAGTGTCCCTGTGTTGCTGGAGTTGTGTAGTGAGCAGGGAGGTACTATTTTGTACAGTGGTCTTGTCTTGACCCACCAATTCCCTGGTGACCTCTGTTTCTCAGCTTCCAGTCTGCAAAATTAAAATAAGGAGCTAAAATAAGCTACTAAATGTACTTGAGGTTTCTTACAGCTTAAACATAATACAAAGGCACAGACATAGAGACACACTTTTTCCTATCATCAGGTTTATTTTCTTCATAGTATTTGATACTGCGTTTTCAGATTTTGCTTTTCTTTTTTTAACGTATTCTTTATTTCTAGTACCTAACCCCTGCTGCTTGACCCCACTTCCAGAACCACAGAAAGTAAGCTGCATGTATTAGAGACCCTATCTCTGTGTTGGACAGTGGTGCTAGAATAGTGCTTGGAACATTTTAGGTGCTTAATAAATACACACATATGCACACAGTCATGTATAACTCTGCATATAATGTAGCCACTTAGGTTTCTACAGTCAGTTGATTATTCTTCCCCTTACCTACTCCCCACAAGAAAATATATACGACATTTTATTAGGAGATTAGATGAATGGAATTAAGAATGGTTATACTGGCTGTCTTAAAACTTCACCAAAGTAGCAATGCTAGGGTTCTTACCTTGTGTGTGCACGTAGTGTCAAGGGGCAGTATCTCCTGAAATCAGAGGAAGCCTGCAGATTTTTGGGCTGAGGACTCTTGTCTGTGATGACGATGTGCCACATATCTGCAGCGTAAGTTGGAATCCACTTTGTTCTGTTTATATACGTGATGGAGATGGTTGGCAGCAAGCAAAGCTCATAACCCTTGGAATTCTGCTCACATATGCTATTGAAATTTCATATTACTTTTATTATTTGGCCACAAAAATGGACATAATCCTTGTTGGCTTTAACACACCTACTAGTACTGCTTTCGCTATCCATCTTGCAAAATATAAGACAAGGCCAGAGCTTAAATTAAAATCCTCGGCTTCTTATCTCCTTCCCACAGGAAAGCAAATCTGTGTTGAAAACCGTAAAATTAAGAGGAGAGCAAGGATAGCATAATTTAGCAAAAATTCATGACACCAGATTCTGAGCTATATGACTGGAGGGATAGGTCAGACATTAAGATGCTGCCTGCTAATGCAAGTTCCTTAAGGTGGTACTCTGGAAAAAAGAATATTTCCAGAAGATTTCTGCAATGTTTACTCTTTATAAGTACCCTAAAAAAATATCTTTGTAGATTGTTTGGCAATTATGCTTCTTTATGAAACTTTCAAAATGAAACTAAAAGCCGTTATTCTGAAGTATATTTGAAATCTATTCATTTTAACATTTGGGTGTTGAGATTTGTGTTTCTATTTTAAAAAGAGTTTATGATAGCCTCCTCTTATCCCCACCCCCACTTCTAGCATTCTAAATTCCATATCTTTAAGAAGCTCATTCTGCTATTTGGAAAACTGCATCATTAACACTTGAAAAGCATTAAAAGATTTGCTTAACCTTTTACACATTTATATGCATAGATGTTTGTGCTGAGGTGTGTAGAGAAAAATCATGTGGCTTTGATAATAGTGCTCTATTTAATATACACCAAGAGCTGATGAGCTATGCAAGTTTTGCCATTAAAGAGGAGCTGATAATTATAAAATGAGGAAAATCTAGTATGGAAATTATATCATTTTGTAAAAACAAGTGTGTTTTCCTTTGCTCCCCCCCACTCCCCGTAAGTTTCTTTTGGATGGAGTTTGTGATGATAGGGTGTAAGGAGAATTACTAGGGTAATTATTTCTAATTTTCCTGAGGGGAGTCCTTCCCATTGGAGCCACATATTTTTTATGCCTAATTTGTAAAAAATATCAGGTTCAAAATTAGTGTATGTCATAGATACAGCCACCATACACGACTCTCTTATGGGGGCCCTCTTAACCAGTCAGATATGGACTTACATTTTAAGCAGTTCACATTGTGTGGTTTTAGGCACTCTGTCAAATTTTTTAAAACTGTGAATATTTGCTTCAGGAGAAAACTGATTTCACATGCATTTTAGTCAATAATATAATAAGATCTTGCTAATTCAAACTAATTATGATGAAAGCATGTCTGAACTAGTGAGTTCATTATGCTCCATTTCTCTTAAATTCATGTTACCCATTACTATAGTGTTTTTAGAGATTTTTCTGCAACTGCTTTAATTATTAGATTAGTTTAAAATCAAACAGACACTTTTAACATAGATAATTGTGTTGAGTCTCCTTTATATTTGGTGAAGGGGTTATTGGGTCTCTTTAAAATGATCCTCCTAGAGCAGTTGTTAATGGGTATAAAAGTACAGTTAGAAGGAATAAGTTGTAGTAAGTACAGTAGGGAAATTATAGCTAACAATAGATTATTTAACAGCTAGAAGGGAAGAATTGTAATGTTCACAACACAAAGAAAAGATAATGTTTGAGGTGATAGATATCCCAGTTATCCTGATTTGGTCATTCTACATTTTATACATGTATCAAAATATCACATATACTGCAAAATTTCTACAACTATGCCATATCAATAAAAATTAAAAAAAATAAGTGATTTTTCAAATTAAGTTAAACCTACCTAAGTCTTCTTTATATTTTTTGATTCTTTAGTAAGCACTTTCTGGTTGGGGGAGGGGGGAATCAACCTTAACTTTGTAACCAAAGTGATCACAGATTTCAAATTGATGAAGTTAAAATAGATAACCTGAATTAACAAGTGTTACTGTTGACTTCCAAATTAAATAATAAAATATGTTCATAAACAAGTGTAAGATATGGAAAGTGTGTTAAAATATACAATTTTAACAATTAAAAATATTCTTAAAATCAGTATCTTGGCTGGGTGTGGTGGCTAACACCTCTAATCCCAGCACTTTGGGAGGTCAAGAAGGGTGGATCACGAGGTTGTGAGTTCAAGACCACCCTGGCCAACATAGTGAAACCCTGTCTCTACTAAAAATACAAAAAAAAAAAAAAAAAAAAAAAAAAAAGAAAAAAGCCAAGCATGGTGGTGGTCTCAGCTATTTGGGAGGCTGAAGCAGGAGAATCTCTTGAACCCAGGAGGCAGAGGTTGCAGTGAGCCAAGATTGTGCCACTGCATTCCAGCCTGGGGGACATAGTGAGACTCTGTCTCAAAAAAAAAAAAAAAAAAAAAAAAAAGGCAGTATTTTATATCATGAAGTTCAACTCGAGATTGGAAATTCCCTTTTATCAATTAATAATTCTGAAAACTAGAAAAGCAAAAAATGAACTGAGGGGCCAAAGCATAATGGATAGTTGTGTTTGATTGACAAAGCTATAAAACTTGAAAAAATGGTGTAACATGGTTCTTAAAGATGTACAACCATAGAGTTATGAATTCTATAAGCTGAGGGGATATCAGTACAGAAAATGTATACTTATTGGATTGTTTAAAAATTTGTCTTTCAAATTGACAATATTTATTCATTTATTTACTCATTGGACAGTTTTTCACTTTTTTATGCCAGGCATATGTAATAAATAAAAATGTTGTCAAGCATTCATCGATTTTATTCTAATTAGCTCTTTATTGACTTAACCTGAGGAAATAATCTAAAAGAGAGTGTAAAGATACATGTACAGAGATTCGGCCGGGTGCACTGGCTCACACCTATAATTCCAGCACTTTGGGAGACCGAGGCAGGTGGATCATGAGATCCACAAGGTCAAGAGATGGAGACCATCCTGGCTAACATGGTGATGCCCCGTCTCTACTAAGAATACAAAAATTAGCTGGGCGTGGTGATGCATTCCTGTAGTCTCAGCTACTTGGGAGGCTGAGGCAGGAGAATCTCTTGAGCCTGGCAGGCTGAGGTTGCAGTGAGCCTAGGTTGTGCCACTGCATTCCAGCCTGGCAACAGAGCGAGACTCTGTTTCAAACAAACAAAAAAAAGATATGCAGAGATTCATGCCATATGGAAAAGTAGTGATCAACCTAAATCTCTGAAGAAGCACTGGTGAAATAACTGATAATTCATGAATATCAGTGACATATTCATATATTTGAGAAGTATTTTTCATGGAAAAATTCTAAAAGAGACAGTTCCACTTGTCCAGGTCTGAAGGTGATTCTTGGGTTATGTCAATGACTGGTTACTGCTACTGTGTGATTTTTTTCTTTGGGAGAAAAGACTGGAGCTGGGCATCCCTATTAACTGTTGACCTTGTGGTTACTTTGCAGTCAAATAAAGTGCCCGTGGTGCAGCCATCCCATGCGGTCCATCCTCTCACTCCCCTCATCACTTACAGTGACGAGCACTTTTCTCCAGGATCACACCCATCACACATCCCATCAGATGTCAACTCCAAACAAGGTGAGAGTCCCTGTCTTTCCAGGCCTCTTTTGCTAAGTGAAGAGCCAAGTCTCATCAGTGTGAGTGACCCTCCAGATGCTGGTGCTCCATGTCACTGGGTGGATCAGAATACATTTTGACAAGACAAGAGCAATTGATTTGATAGCAGTTATTTAGAAACACACAAGACTTTGTTGCTTTTATTATTCATGGTTAAAAAGCAGAAGAAAAGCATAGCAGGGCCACTTTCCAAGTGACAGCTCTGAAAATCTTTCCTTCACAATGTAAACCAATAGGTTGTGCAAACATACTAAAAATTCAGTACCCTCCAATATGCATTTATTTCAGCATGTGCAAGGTGTTGATGCTGGTAATTTTAAAATAGGAATGGGGAAAGTAGGAGATTTTGACTTCAGACATTATTCCTTTGAATCTCTTTTGGTTATTCCATTATATCCCCGCGTTGTTTCATCTTCTATTTGTTATTTGCCAGCAGTAGGTTACATATTATAAATACTCATTGATGTATAAAGTCTATTTAAAGTCCAAGAATCGTGAAACTTATTTTGCGCTTCTATATTAATATTTGCTTCTACTTTGTTTATAGAAAAAATATATAGTACAAGAGGTCTGAAAATTTAAAACTTTTCATTTCTGCCTGACATGTATGGGTACGAGATGGGAGTAGAACAAAGAGCTCTGGTACACAGGCCTTCTGGTCCCATCTGCTCAGGGCAAAGCTCAGGGGTGGATTTGCTCTCAGGGTGGCTCGTTCCTCTTTGCATACACATGCACACTTGGACTTCAACAGGGTCTTTGAAAGTTCAAAATAAAATATTAAAAAAAGAAAAAAGAAGTAAACTTAACAAATATTTACAGAACTCTCCACCCCAAGTCCACAAAACATATATTTTTCTCAGTAACACATTACACCTATTTTAAAAGTGACCACATAATTGGAAGTAAATCACTCCTCAAATCACTCCTCAGCAATTGCATAGCATTTCACAGGTTTAAATAAAATATTGGTTGGCTGCTTGTTTGTTATTTTCATCCCTTATTCCTTCCTGTCTCCATTGTTAAGCACAATTATTGACATAAAAGAGGTTTTTAATACCCATTTTTAGACTACATTCTAGCCTGGGCAATAGAACCAGAATCCCGTTCTCTCTCCCTCTTTCTCTTCCTCTTTCTTTCTCTCTTTCATTCTTTTTTTTCTTTCTTTCACTCTTTCTTTCTTCCTTTTCTCTCTTTTTCTGTCTTTCAAAAAAATAAAAATAAAAAAATGAAGACATGTGGAAGTACCTGGCCAACTCAAAACAAGGCAAATATCTCCATAGACCACAAGTAGACTTGAAAAATTATAATAGGGAACAGAGATGAAGTCAAGAGCCTGCCAGATTCCAGATCCCAATGTGGGCATCAAAGGCAAATAGGATTTTGGAGAAGATGTAGACCCCTGCCACTGCCCCACTCCCTGATACTAAAGAAAGCTCTTTTGTGAAATGTAGGGATCATGCTACATGGACAAAGCACTCAGGTTAGAAAGACGGGGTGGAAGAAGTGAGTATCATTTCTGGTGTTGATAAGTAGGGAATGACTGAGTGCATCTTTGAAGTAAGAAGTAGTTCCCCTCATCATAGACTAACACCTAGAATAAGAATGTGTGTAAGAAAAGGAGATATAAGCATAAGACACAGAACACAAGGAAAATAGCCTAGTTGCATTAGTTATGTGACATCTAGCAATTTCTTAGTTAGAAGGATTTTGAGCTCGCTATCAGAATCTAGTGTGTATCTGTGTATCATTTATTTAATATAAATATGAATCACAAATTACATCTCTTATACACAGAGATACAGGCAGAAAGTGAAAATGGGTGTATTCTGAGGGAAGTGACAGAGATGGCAATTTCTGGTGATTTTATATCTGGCGTTTCCAGTTCCTCATCAGGCCAATTACCCAAGGTTGTGGGTTTTGTGCAATAACCCTAGATCCTTATATTAAGTTGTACTTTGTAACTTAAGCTCTTTTCTACTTATTTGAGTGACTTTTTGTTCTTTAAACAAAGGGAGCCTTGGCTAAGCCAATAAATAATGGAACTGGACCCAAATTTTATGTATGAGGATGTTTGCTGAGGAACTATGCTTAACAGTGAAAAGCTGAAATAAATCTAAGTGCATCAAATATGGAAGGTTAAGTCAGTGATGGAACGGTCATATGCTGGAATAGCATGCAGCTATTAAAAGTGTATTATAAAAGAGACACGAAAAGTTTGGGCAAATGTACATGACATTATTTAGGAGGGAGGGGGTCTTATGTTTTCCATTGTCATCTCTTCCTCTGATGTCCTGCTGAGATTCTAATTTCTATTATGTCTCACTTTTTGCCCTTTCCCTTAATTTTCTTAAAACATAACTCAGTCAGCATTCACATAGATGAGAATTCATTAAACATCCAGGGTTTAATGAATTCTCGGCAAAGGGTTTGCATTATGAGATAGCAGGACACATGGCAAACAACATGACTGGATGCTAGACATTCTTGTTCTTGAATGTCTCTTGGGAATTCCCAACACTGAGAACTTCTTCTCGGCATTGCTGTCCCAGGTTCAAGCCTTCCTCTTACCTTGATGGGACCTTATTTTTTTCTCTCCCCAGTCTCCTTTCATTTCTCCTGCTCCTGGTGCCTTCACTTCCCTCTTTGGCTCTTTCATTGCCCAGAAAATCTCAAAATCCTTTCACTTGTTAGGCAGAACAATTTAATTTTGTCATTCTTTTGCTTACCGTATTATGTCCTGGGGAGCATCACTTCACTTCACAGTGAAATAATTTATTAAAGAACTAAAGATAGCAATCTTCTCTGAGAAAACTGCTATTTCTATCTTTTAAATAACATCTCTTTGTTCTCTCTACTATATCTAACTCCTCCCCTGCCCCGTAAGACTGATAAAATGTATAATGTATAACAAAAATATGAAACAATGTTTATCTCCGAGTAGTAGTATTTTTCTTTTATTATTTTCTATTTTAAAATTTTCTAGAGTGTACACATAGCTTTTAAAAGTCAGGAAAAGTTGATAAAAATTGTAATTCTGGTGGTGTATTAATCGGGGTAGGCTCAGTGCTGAATAAAGCTTCAAAAGTTTTAGCAGCTTAATAACGAACATTCAGTATTCTTTCTTGCTCACACACTATTTCTGCTAGGATATTCCTAGCTTCCTCCACGTGGTGACTCAGGAGCCCAGACTTTCTCTATCTGATGGGTCTGCCATTTACTAGGGTCTTGGATTCCTCTACTGGGTCTTCTGAACCTAGCTAGCAAACAAAGGGAGAAATAAATGGTATGAGATTGGCGGGAGTTATTTTTAGAAGCCAGGCCTCAAAGTGGCATCTTTTACTTTTGTTTGTATGTGACTGGAAGATGAACTCTAGTTGTGTGGTCAGGAGGAAGATACAAATAAGGCTTAGTGAATAGATACATAGATTAAATGTTGGAGGGGAAATATCATGGGCTTTGGATACTACAGGCCTAGAGTTAAATCTCAACTCCTCTGGCAATATAATAGACTACCTGTTAGAATTCAAATAATCAACATTGAACAAACATTAATTGAGGATCTATTAGTTCTTGGCATTGTCTTACATGCAGATAATACAGAGACAAAAAAAATTGTCTCCGTGGGAGAAGAGCAACAGTCTGGTAGGGGAGTGCACACTTCTCTCCTTTCTGAGTGGAAGGACAGTGCCACATGGTAGAGAAAGTGCAGCCGTAGATGTCTGTGTCAAGACACCCTGGGAACACAGATATGCATGTGATTAACCCAACGAGAGTTGGAAAGACAGACCCTGAAGAGCTTCTGTGAGGAGGATTCTCATTAACTTGGACTTTAAGGACAAATAGGCACTCATCAGGAAAGTGGTGTTTGAGGGAGAACATTTCCTTGGAAGTAAGAGCATGGGCAAGTCAGGAGAGGTGAAAAAGATCATGCTCAGGAAACTGAATAAAACAGAAATAAAACAGGAAGAGCCATAAACACAAGTCAGCAAGGTCTCAAATAATAAATACTCTGAAACATTCACGTTTGAGCAGATGACTCATTTTTCCTCTAGGATCATGGGGATAATAAGCATTCAGGGAAGGAGGAAACACAGCCACAAATGAGGTCAAGGCTCACAGAGAAGAAAACATGTGCCCTTCTTAAATAAGTTACTACAGGCTTCTCTCATAAATAATGTTGGGGCCTTGCCAAGAAATGTCATCATTTTTTTTTTTTAAGTAACAAATGACTTAGCCTTTCTTTGGTATATGAAATGTAAATGGGGACTATCCATACAGGGAAGAAAGAGGTTGGGGGTGAATTCACGAGGGAAGCAGTGCAGGTGGGTATACCTAAAAGCCTCATGAACTCTTTTTAATGTGAATAATGTAAACATCCTGTTAATAAATGCCACCTTTGAATGGTGCACATATGAAACAAGTGTGTGTGCATATATAGATATATATTTAAAATTCAAGTCAAGTTGAACTTCCATGGGTTATATTCTAGATCAAATTAGTTCTTTCCCTTTTCTTGCAGTGAGCCCACACGATGTATTGAGTAAGAGCCACAAGGCACACTCTCAATGTACGTGTGGTCAATCAATTTCCCTTTCCACAACAGAGATTAGCTTTCACACCTTCAAGAAGCCGTATGAGATTGAGTAATCCATATTATGGGAAAAACAGAAATGAAAAAACAAAGTAGTAACAATAATGTTTGACTCAAATGTACATCCTTTCATAATTTCAAGAAGTCATCTGAGATTGAGTAGTCTATATTATGGTAAAAACAGAAACGAAAGCACAAAGTAGTAATAATGTTTGACTGAAATGTGCATCATCTCTGGGGCTGGGATACTTAATAGAAGCTCTCTTGTCTTCTAAACCCTCCTCTCCACCTCCTTTCTATCTGCCCATTATTAAAGTGCTATAGCCTTGTACTATTTGTATTTTTTCAGCAAATCTTTAAATGTAAGACTCCTTGTATACCATAGATAGCTTTAACTTGTTTAGGACTCATTTAAATTTTTCCTAGGTAGGATAAAATATTTACAAAACAGATATTTTGCATTAATGAGCACTAGCTAAGAGTCAAGATATATTTTGAGTTTTGTGAAGTTGGAGGAAGTTCGTTAAGCCCTCTGGAGCAGTTTTTCTCCCCCTTATATGTAAAAGATAAGATTTTTAAGATTTCTTCCACCTTGGCATTGTAAACTGTTTCACCTCCTATTTTTTCTTGAGGAATGTGAATAGTCATGCCACATTCATAATGATTGATATTTGGGTTTTCCCCACAGTGTTAATAGCAGCTATATTATGTTTCTAAAATTATGATATTGTTTGCTTGTCTGAATTTTCTAAATTTTATATGGTTAACAAATGTTTCTAAGAGTTTTAAAAATTATTGTAAAATGCATATAGCATAAAATTTATAATTTCAAACATTTTGGGGGGCCTAAACTCAGTGGTAAGAACATTTTAACCATTTTAAGTGTGCAGTTTAGTGGCAGTGAGTACACTCATGCTATCGTGTAGCAGTCACCATTACCCATCTCCTGAACTTTTTTATCTTCCCAAACTGAAAATAGACCCACTAAATCATTACTCCCATTCCTTTCTCTCCCAGCCCCTAGTCATAGGAACCACCATTACACTTTCTGTGTCTATGGACTTGACTACTCCAGGTACTTCATATAGGTGAAATTATATGACATATGTCCTTTCACTGCTGGCTTATTTCACTTAGTGTAATGTCTTTAAAGTTCATCCATGTTGTGGTATGTGTTAGAATTTCATTCCTTTTGGGATGAGTTCATGTCCTCTGTAGGGACATGGATGAACCTGGAAACCATTATTCTCACCAAACTGGCACAAGAACAGAAAACCAAACACCGCATGTTCACACTCATAAATGGATGTTGAACAATGAGAACACATGGACACAGGGAGGGGAATATCACATGCCAGGGCTTGTTGGTGGGGTGGGAGGCTAGGAGAGGGATAGCAGGGGATGAGGGGATAGGGGAGGGCTAACATTAAGAGAAATACCTAATGTAAATGATGGGGTGATGGAGGTAGCAAACCACCATGGCACAAGTATACCTATGTAACAAACCTGTGTGTTCTGCACATGTACCCCACAACTTAAAGTATAATAATAATAAAAAATTAAAAACATAAAAATGAATTTCAGTAAAAAAGTTCTCAGAATTAAAGGAACAAACAGGCTAAGCAACAGAGAGAATAAAAAAAAAAGAATTTTATTCCTTTTGAAGGCTGAATAATATTCCATTGTGTATTTATACAACATTTTGTTTATCCCTTTGTCTGCTGATGAGCATTTGGATTGTTTCTACCTTTTGGCTGTTATGAATAATACTGCTATGAACATGAGTGTACAAATATCTGTTTGAGTTCCTGCTTTCAATTCTTTTGGATATATATCTAGAAGTGGAATTACTGCATCATATGATGATTCCATACTTAATTTTTTGAGAAGCCACCATACTTGATACTTGTAATTAAGCATCAGGTTAGGCTAGGCATGGTGGCTCACGCCTGTAATCCCAGCACTTTGGGAGGCTGAGGCATGTGGATTGCTTGAGCCCAGGAGTGTGAGACCAGCCTGGGAAACATGATGAAACCCTGTCTCTACAAAAAATACAAAAATTGGCTGGACTTGATAGCACTTGCCTATAGTCCCAGCTATTTGGGAGACTGAGGTGGGAGGATTGCTTGAACCCAGGAGGTGGAGGTTGCAGTGAGCTGAGATCATGCCACTGCACTCCAGCCTGGGTAATAGGGCAACACCCTGTCTCAAAAAAACAAAACAAAATAAAACAAAACAAAACAAAACCAGCTGAACCGGGGAATGCTGCCTGATTATAATCTTCAAAAGAAGTCACTTTGTTTGACATAGGCTGAGTCCCAAGGCAAGTTGAAGTTAGTACCTTTGTCAGTAGGTTAGTGAGGTATAGCTGCCAGCTACTACTAGAAAAGGTTTTTCTGATCTTATTTTGATGCAGGCCTTACCACAAGGTGTCTTTCTAGACAAATCAATGCATACATCATAATTATAAACCCCATTCTTTGGCTTATACGGTAACTATGAAAAACACTAACAGCTCCTGCTTCATTTGCTACTTCCTTAGCTATGCGTCTTCTTATCTTATTAACCATTTACCATCTCCTTAATTCCCTAAACATTTATAACCTGAATATTTTGCTGAGGTACATCTCCTTTTTTAATAGTAAGCCTTGTTGCTAAATGCCATTAGGAAACTTAGCAAATATTGGTCCTCTGAGTGTGAGAACTTACACAATTACTAGGACTTTAAAAAGGACTCTGTCTCTTTTGTTTAGTGGCATTCCTTTTGAAAACATAATTGAACACTTTGTTGAAAGTCCAGCTACATATGTTCAACCAAATGTTTTCCTTCAGGTTTACATAATGATCAGTTTAGAGCATCTTTCCACATGGTGAAGTCTCTAGAAATAGGAATACCAGATGAAACCTATCTCAGGAATTTATCTTGGTAAATTCTATTAAACATAAACAAGTTATTTATTTTTTTCATCCTTTAAACAAAGCCAAAGCAGACAGTTTGATGAAAGATACATTATAGGAATAAAAGATTATTAGAAAACACACATTTTTAAACCACTGTGGAAAAAGCCATAACTGTATCTTCTGGGAAAAGGACAAATGAAAAGTCTATGAAAAATTGATTATTAATAGAGTGTCAAAATTACCCATTAGAAATGGACACTATATCATCATTTTTTTTTTACAACATATTCCTTGTCTTTTCACCAGAGAAATAAATGTTTCTAGTTTCCATGTGTAATTGGAGTTGGGCTGGCTGTGTTTCCTTGAGGTAAAGAAAGCCTTTTCTATGTCATCTTAAAGTACTCATGTCCAGGTATGTTGGCCACTATGCATGTATGAGCTAGTGCATAGTTAAAAGCAAGTCCAGAGGCCAAAATAGCGTTTGTTAAGAAGCTGCTCAATAGATGCAAATAATTTCAAAATATTTTTTGAAACATAAAACAGTTTTCAAAGTTTTCTTCTGAAATAGTCCATTAATTGCATTAATGGGCAATATTCTGAAAGTTAGATGGTTTCAGAAGAACCTTCAGGAAATTCAGGTCTGTTTCCCACAATATGTAAGAGGCTAAGCAGTGGCAGACAGAGCGAGTTGGCTTCCCAACCTTAAGCCAATGCCTTTTTTCTTCTCTCTGTACATGCTGTTTGCCTTTTAGCATCACTAATATGAAGAAAAAATTAGGTGTTTTATTTTTCTGAAAGACTCATATTTGTTTTTCTGAACATGTCTTACGCCATTCCTGCTGCTATAACAAAATACCTTATACAAGGTACTTTTTAAACAACAGAATTTATTGCTCACAGTTCTGGAGGCTGGAAAGTCCATGATCAAGTTACTGGCAGATTTGGTGTCTGGGGAGGGCTCCTTCTCAGTTTCACAGGTGGCACTTTACTGCTGTGTCCTCGCATGGCAGAAGGGCAAGGCAGCTCACTCCAACCTCTTTCATAAAAGCACTAATTCTGTTCATGAGGGCAAAGCTCTCATGACCTAGTCACCTCCTAAAAGTTATACCTCTTAATCACCTCCTAAAGGTTGTACTATCACATTGGGGGTAATTTCCAACACAGGAATTTTAAGGGGCACCCGCATGCATACCAGAGCAGAATGGAAGAACTATAATATACTTTCAGAAGAAGATTTAAGAGATGTAACCAATGAACATATCCATTCATTTACAGATATTTGTCAAACACCAAATATATTCTAGGATCTGTGTAATACACTGAGAGTAAAACGCTGTTCTGAAAGAGTATGGTGCCTGGTCTCTGAAAGCCTAAAGAGTAATTGGAAGAAAAGTTAATAAATGAATCATGTTAACTTATGTATAATTAAAATTAGAACAATTCTCCGAAGAGAGGGAATACAGTTCATTGCAAGTGTTTGACAATGGAAGTTCATCAGACTTGGGCAGTCAGCATAATTTCCTCAAGGTTTGATACAGGTCCTGATATCTAAAAGAAGAGTTGGATTTAACCAGATGAAGAGAGGTAGCATGAGGGTGACATAGGGAAAATAAGACATAAAATGAAGCCCTGTGTTAGAGAAATGGGTCAGGTTTTGTAGGATCAGAAGTTGTCTTTTGTTGCATGGTTTTAAGGTGAACAAAGTTGGGCATGTTTATAATGTGAAAAACGGACCCAGTAAGGGGAAGAGGTTGAACACACAAGAGAGGTGGAGAGAAATAGTTGGGGAAACTCTCGAAGGAGAGAGAAGGGGAGGTTGTGGGAAGCCTCAGATGATGAGAAAAGTAGATAATTAATAGTAAATGGGGGAGGCATACCTCTTCCTCTGAGCATGGATGAAAAAAAGAAGATGGTTGAAACTTCACTAAGTATTCAGTGGTATCTAAGGCAAGACCATCTGCTGAGAAGGAGGAAATTAGGGATAGATTGGGAGCTTGCAGTGAACAGTAAGTGAATACATAAGAAAGAATGATAAAGACCAATAAAAAAATTAACAAATTGTTTATTAGTTCCTATGAAATCAAACAGAAGCTCTAGAGAATTAAACTTGTTAGAAATGATATGCCAAGTGGTTCATATAGTCAGGAAAGGACTTGAGGCCAGGAAGGATCAATGGATGAGTCAAGGACTGGCAAGGTAAGAACTTGTCAGAGAGTGGTATTTTGGGGTTAATGTTAGAGTTGAAGACATTCAAAGTAGGGCGATGGGAGGGATTTATTAAAGTGTATTGAATCCATTGTAATTGATGAGGTTAGACAGTTACTGAAGCATACTGAAGCCCCTGGAATTGAAGACTCCAGAGCTCTTTGAAGGTAGAACTATTTTTAAAAGACTTTTTCACAAAAAGATAAAACAAGTAACATAAAGGCTGAGAATCACATAGTTGTACAACAATTCGATTATGCATTAATACTAGTTATTCGAAGTAGCAGATGGCAAAAACTTCCCTTTTCTTTTTATTTAATTTGTTTTCTTATTATTGAAATAGCCAAACAAAACATTTGTGTATTGTACGTTGCAGTTATATATTAAAATTTAAATTCCTAACATCATGGGAGGGAATGATGGAATAATAAACATACTATAAAATATAATGGAATGTTTGCACAATGATTTATGCAAACATAAAACTAATATACTTTGCTATTTTTCTAGAATCCTTATTGCTGTAACCTGAGCCAGTGACAAACACACACTATAGCATGAAATGTGCTTTCTGAAACTATGATAATCTCAAAGTTGACATCAACAAAACATTACATTCAAATAATATAATTATGAATCAGGAGCATAGTGAAATATGCTCAATATCAAATGTGCTAACATAACGCTGTAGAAAGAAGAAAGAAGAGGTAAAGTTCAGGGTGATATAATCTAACTGAATATTCAGTGTAATGTGCTTAGATGGAAAGAAGAGGGAAACAATGGAAGAAAATAGTTATATCTGCTCCTTACCGGTCTCTATTCAATTGGGAAAGAAAAGCTCAGACTCCTCACTAAGCTATAACTTGACTGGTTTACTATTCTGTTACTTGGTGATCTTCAGAAGATTTTGGCCAATATAAGTTGATAACTTCCCATAATAAAACATACCATATTTCCTTTTTTTTCCTTTATTGGACACTTGAAAAAACATGTGTTTTTATTAGTTTTCTTTTCTACCAACTCCAGTTAAAAGCAAAGAGTAGCAATCATGGCCAGGTGTAGTGGCTCACATTTGTAATCCCAGCACTTTGGCAGGCCAAGGCGGGTGGATCCTGAGGTCAGGAGTTCGAGACCAGCCTGTCCAAGATGGTGAAACCCCATCTCTACTAAAAATTGGCAGGGCGTGGTGGCAGGTGCCTGTAATCCCAGCTACTTGGGAGGCTGAGGCAGGAGAATTGCTTGAACCCGGGCAGCAGAGGCTGTAGTGAGCCGAGATCGTGCCACTGCACTCCAGCCTGGGTGATAGAGTGAGACTCCATCTCAAAAAAAAAGGAGCAGTAATCATATCTAAATGAGCACAAATGTGCTTGCGAGTTGCTTTCCTCTGTGGCAATACTTGCCAGGGAAGATATCAATACTTTTATTATTGTTGCTGTTATTTTATCTTACTAATGATTTAATCAGCCTGTTCAAAAAATGTGAATTTCTTAAGAGGATTTTCTTTCCCTAACTACTGTGCTTGGTGAGGCAAAACTTACATAACTTATACAACTTTTTCTTTTTTACTATGAAACTGCTTGAATACAGGTGAATACACAGCAAGTGCATACACAGTGAGACATGGCTTTCATAGAACACACTGGGACTGAATAAAGAATTCATATCCCTTCCTTCTAACAGAAGGCTCTACTAGGCCACCTCCTCCTGGGCCCACTCCTCAAACTCTCCCTCCTTCTGGTACTGCTGGTACTCAGACACCAGGTTGTTCCCGTTGCTGTTGGCCTCAGTGGACTCCATCTCATCTATGTCCTTACATGTACCAGGGCAAGAAGGCCTTGTGCCTGAACATGGCAGTGAACTGCTTTGAAATGCGCCTGAACAGCTCCTGGATGGCCATATTGTTGCTGGTGAAGGCAGCAGACATTTTTAGCCCTGGGAGTGGGATGTCACAGAAAGCTGTTTTCACATTGTGGGGGATCCAATCAGCAAAGTAGCTGCTGTTCTAGTTTTGGCTGTTAAGTATTTGCTCATCCACCTCCTCTGAGACATGTGGCCCCTGAAAATGGCAGCTGCCATTAGGTAGCAGCCTTGTGGGGGGCACACAGACAGTCAGCTTATTCTTGGCATCAAACGTCTGCTGAGTGAGCTCAGCCACTATCAGGACCCGGTACTGCTGGCTGCCCTGGCTGGTCAGCAGGGTGAAGCCAGGCATGAAGAAGTGTAGGCGGGGGAAAGGGATCATGTTTATGCCCAGTCTCCCAAGGTCAGCATTCAGCTGGCCTGGAAAGTGCAGGGTAGGTGGTGACCCCACTCATGGTGGCAGACACCAGGTGGTTCAGGTCATCATAGTTGGGTGTGGACAACTTTAGGGTTCTGAAGCAGGTATCATAGAGAGCAAAAGTCTTGCCTGTGTTTTCTATGAGCTGGTAGACTAAGAGTGGTGTTGTAGGGCCCCACTACTGTGTCGGACACGGTATATATGAAGAAACTGCCAGCCACCTTATGCTAGGTGCACAGAGTAAATCAAACCGGCTTTCCTTCTTCAGAAAAGAGTCACTTGACTACCCCACTAGGTTCTGAAACATTTGGTAAGTGGGCCCCCATGACCCTGGAGGAAGGGTGTAACAAAACTTTTTGTGGCTTCAAAGTTTCTTCTCTTCAGATCCCACTGTCTGCTGACAGGGCTGGCCTGAGGGTGTGAGAACAGTGCAGTCACGTAGAATTCCCAGTTCAGAAGGGCCCCATACCTGGGCTTAGCCCTCAGCAGTTGCTGTCATGACATTCCTTGAAGTTTTATTTTAGAATTTATATTTTTGTAAGTGAAGTCCAATGGAACAATGAGGCATGTGCCAGGGACTTGCAGCCTCAGCTTCTTTCTGGTCCCTCTTCCCACTTCCCCAGGATGAGTTCATGGCTGCCTGCTTCCTACTCCTTCACACCCTGGCCTCACCCTGCCTCTTCCTCTCTGCTTGCACCCCATTGACTGATGTGTCTTCTGCTTATGGTGGTCACCTCAAGGGTGTTGGGGGCTGACATGGGCAGCATTCTGCCATTCCTTTTTTCTCCTAATGGGGGCTTGAACACAGATATGGGAGGTTCAGGGTCGACATGTGCCCCACAGCATCTCGGGGCAGGGCAAGGTGGTGGCTGTCCCTGCCCCAGGCTGGCAACTCCATGGTACATTTGGCGAGTGAGTTGGCAGGAAAGTCTTTGGCCCACCTCATCCAGACACTGACTGCATCATGGCATGGAGGTTTCTGTTCCCTGGTGGTTGCCCATCTACTCTGGGTTGGGACAGTGGGGCCATGGAGCCGTGGGAAGAGGAGAATGACCTTTCTGCCTCTGACTAGGGCATGGCCTGTTAGTTTGGTGGATGCAGAGAGGTAGTGGGCTTGGGGTCACAGGCAGGGCCCCTGGGCACCTGTGAAGGTCTGTACTTGTCCTGCATGTATTCCCATGCCTGAGGGAGCACAACTTTAAATAGCAAGTAAAAATCACCAGGATACATGAAGAGAAAGAATGTGAAAGGAAAATAATTAATATTGTAGTACTTTTACTGGCACTTTTTTCTTGATGTTTGAACAAAAGATCCTAAATTTCCATTTGCATTGGGCTTTGCAAATTACGTGACTGTTGTTGTCTGCAGAGCTTGTTACTGGGTGGTTGGGGGTAAGTCAGTGAGTCTTCTGGGAGGAAAGGGCCTGGAGAGCTCTCTGATGGACAAAAGTGTCCTTGACTGACATCTAGTGGCAGTTAAGGACCACAGACCTACATAGGAAAACCTGTGAGAAAAGGTGGACCCTGGATTTTTGTTTTTGGATAGCCATTGGGCCTAGAACAGGCACCATACATACAATTGGCTGTGGCAGGTAACAGCCAACATCGAGAATGTGGAGTGGAGGCACTACAGCAAAGTGCTTGCCTTGAGCAATCTGATATGGAGGAGGTGAGAGATGCTACTGAGATTCAGCTCCAGATGGTGTTACTGTGCCAGATAGGAGCTCAGTATTGCAGTATTATTCAAGAGAAACTGGAAATCCAGCTTGTGTGAAAAATTTTTAGAAATTAAAAAAATTTTAATAAGACAGGGTCTGGCTCTGTCACCTAGGCTGGGGTGCAGTGGCTGGATCTCAATTCACTGCTACTTCTGCCTTCTGGGTTCAAGTGATTCTTTTGCCTCAGCCTCCTGAGTAGCTGGATTACAGGCATGTGCCATCACGCCTGGATAAGTTTTGTATTTTTAGTAGAGAAGAAGTTTCACCATGTTGGCAAGGCTGGTCTCGAACTCCTGACCTCAAGTGATTTGCCTTCCATGGCTTCCCATAGTGTTGGGATTACAGGCATGAGCCACTGTGCCCAGCCTGTGTGAAAATTTATAAAAGAAATTTCAAACACAGTGTGGATAAACAAAACATACCAAGGAGACATACTTGAACTGGGGCCCCTTCGTTTGCAGGTCATGTGGTGAGTTGGTTCTGGCATAATACGTCACCAGGGCTGTAAACCCCTCTAGACTCAGCCACTCTAGTCTGATTTTCATGCTTTGAGAAGAAAACTGGACATCTTAGTGGATTAAAGAGCTCAAATTTACACTCAAGTGTGCAGTTATACAGGGTCTGGGTCTGGAAAGGATTTTACTGGGGATAGACATGCCACCGCCATCAGATTGTGAATGTGTATTAGGTTTCAACAATGACATCTAGTGGCAATGAAAGAAACAACAGCTGTGCTGAGCCAAGGAAGCTTTTCTCCCTCAGCCAGACGTTTAGAGTTAGTAAGCCACTGGACCCAGAATGGGAAAAGGTAGTTCTCAAGAGAGAGATAATGGATTTTCTGTTAATACAGGCAAGTTGGGGAGAGAGTAATTCCATAGAAAAATACAAGATAGGACCAAACATGCATTGCAAGACAGTTATATGGGCCATTTTAGTTACATTGCTACTGAATTGTTTTAATTAAATGCCACAGATGTTAAAATAGAGAACTTCCATTTACGTTTTCCTGTTCTTTATGAAAATTCAATAGGACTATTTCAGGAGGGTTTAATATTGGTATCAATTTTTAGTAAATGTTTTATGACTTTATAGCCAGATATTGACTTGTAATAATATCGTTCAATATATCTTACACACAATCTTAGCCAGAAGACCAAGAAGTGATATATGTGTTCGATATATATTAAGCCATAAATATTTACTGAGTCTGGCACAGTTCTAGGCTAAGTACATGTGTTAGGTATCTTATTTGACATTTAAATTCATCATAATTTTACTTGAGGGAATGCAAAGAAATAAAAATATGAGATTTCTCCTTATGTATTCATGTGCTGTATAAATATTTATTGAGTATGTACCATGTACCAGATTAGATGCTGGGACACAATAGCAAGTAAGACGTTTATGCTTGCTATTTTCATGGAGCTTACAATCTAGTATGGTAAGTAGTATTTGGCAAACCTTTCACACAAATAATTAACATCAATTGTGCTAAGTGCTATGAAGGAGAAACATAAAACGTGTGAGGATGTAACCTGCTCCTTGAGAAAGAGATACTTAAATTGAGACTTGAAGGATGAGTTGGAGGTGTATGAGAAGGAGTAAGGAATAGGGGCAGGGAGAACACATTTCAGACGGAGGAAGAGAGCATTTGATGTTGAATACAGGGAACTGGACCAAAGCTCAGCAATTGAAGGAGACAGTGATTAGCAATGAGGCTGAAAAGGAAGTTGGGACTAAATCATGTAAGGCCTTAAAGGTTGTATCCAGGATTTAGCTTCTTATTCCAAAAACAATTTGCAGACATTGAAGGATTTTAAGCATTAAGTGCCATAATCAGATATTAAAAAAAAAAACCTACTCTGGCTTCAGTGAGTAAAACAGATCATACCTACATGAGAAAATCAACATGGGAAGCATTGTCTGGACATATAGGACTATTGGAATTAACTATAGAACTAGGCACATTAGTAAGTAACGATGAAGTAAAATTACTGCTTTGTGTGTATTGTGGGATAAAATAAGAGGTCTGTGTTCGGTGTTTCATTTTATCAGATAAAATTTTAAGTTTTTGTTACGAAGGAGTGGAAAGAATAATTTCCTCATCCTTCCTTTCTCAGTGTTATTAATGTCAGAAGCTGACAGATTAAAAAATGGTGTTCTACATGGACAAAGCCTGACATATTTATAACTTTCAATATGTAGCTATGTTAAACGGCATTAATATGCATTAATAGCTAAGGAAATGAGTTTGAATTTAAAGGATACTTTTTTCTTGGATTGGATTTTGGTTGGAAAAAAGAATCTTAGGTAGGAAGGATTTTTTTTTTCTTTTCATAACGATATGGTTGGCTCTGTGTCCCTACCCAAATTTCATCTCAAATTATAATTCCCATGTGTTGAGGGCAGGGACCTGCAATTCCCCACATGTGGAGGGAGGGAGGTGATTGGATCATAGGGGTGGTTTCCCCCATGCTGTTCTCGTGATAGTGAGTGAGTGCTCAAGAGATCTGATGATTTTATAAGTGTTTGGAAGTTTCTCCTTCGTTCTTCTGTCTCCTGCTGCCTTGTGAAGAAGGTGCTTGCCTCTCCTTCACCTTCCACCATGACTGTAAGTTTCCTGAGATCTCCCCAGCCGTGTGGAACTGTGAGAAAACTAAGCCTCTTTCCATAAATTACCCAGTCTCGGATATTTCTTTATAGCACTGTGAAAGTGGACTTGTACACATAGATATAGTAGACATTTTAGAAAAAGATTCATAATATATAAAATAATAGATATTATTACCACTAGTTCTACTACTACTGATCATGTGCTGAAATTTTACTGTAAACTCTCTCTGCATACCCACTCCCACAAAAACACATTTATTCCATTTATTCCTCACAAAAACCCAATGCTGCTTGTACTATTATTATGTTCTTTTTAAAGATAAGGAGACTGAAGCACAAATAAGTTAATTACTTTACCAAAAATCACATAGCTTATTGATAATATAGTCAGAATATAAAACAATTTTTGATTCTAGAATGATATTTCATAATTATTACATTATACTGCCATTCAAGATAGAAATTAAAATGTTCAATTATGAGAAAAATAATACATCTATCCAATAAACGTATTACAAAAGTTATCCTTTTTTAGAAAAATTAAATAAATGTAGAGTAATAATCCCAATTGTACAAACTTCAGAAATGTTTCTCTGACCTATAATAGAATGCTTCAGTTTTAAGAAGAATATTCTATTTTTAGGAGTACTTTTTTTGCAATTACTTTTCCAGAATATTTAAAGTAATTTGATTTACAAGAAACTTTAATGAATGTACCCATTACTTAATGTCAAAAAATGGTGAAATTAAGTAAAAGTTTTCCTCTCGACATTCCTTATTATTGCTTTCTTTTTTCTACTTTATTATATTTTCTTTTTCGGCACCCTTTGAGTATTAAAACAAGAAAGAAGAGGATGAGGAGGAGAAAGAGAAGGAAAGGGAAAGAAGAAAATGGATGGGCAAAGAATACAAGTTGGATATAGTGCAGATAATTTTTAAGTGTATATTTTTTCAAATAAAACTATTAGTTCTCTGATTTTTTTTTCACAGTCTAAAGAACTGTTGATTTAGTTATAAATTAATTTGTCATTGCTGTTACTTTTTAGGGAAGTGTATAATTACCTTTCTATTGTTTGTAAATTTTTGAGGATAGTGTTTCCCATTTGTATCCAATCCTTATTTCTCTGGTTTTATTTCAATTTTAAACAATCCTTTCTGCAAATTACACATCTTTTAAGATACCTATTTGAAATAAGAATATGTTTATGATACCAATACATGTACGTAGTATACATAAAAATTCATTACCTTAAATATACATTAGTTTATCTCATTTTCAAAGAAATGAAATTTTATGTTAATTTCACTATTTTAATTAATTTCTTTTTGGAAATAACATATGCCAGTTTACTATCTCCACCTTTTTCCTCACTTAAAAATGTTTTATAAGACGTATTCAGAATTGCACATAAAGCATAAATACACAGCTTAATAAAGTATTTTAAAGCAAAGAACCACAATCTACATTTTTTAAAATGCTGCTTCAGCTTCCCCAAAGCCCTTTCTCAATTACCAACCTCACCAAAGGTACTCACTGGCCTGACTTTTTCAATAGTATTTTTTTTAGAAATTGACATACACCTTGCACGATATAAAATTCACCGGTTTAAAGTGTACACTTCATGGCTTTTAGTATAGTCACCAAGCTGTGCAACTATTACCACTATCTAATTCTATAACTTTTCAATCTCCTCCTCCCCCTGCGTCCCGCATTTATTAGCAGTTCATCCCAAATCCTCTTGTTTCATAATCTCTGTGTCAGTATTTTGCCTATTCTGGACGTTTCCTATAAGTGGAATCACATGTGGTCTTTTGTGTCTCGTTTCTTTCACTTAGCATTATATTTTCAAGATTCATCCATGATGTAGCATGTGTTAATACTTTATTTCTTTTTATAACTGAGTATTTCATGATATAAGTATACCACATTTGTTTAACCATTCATCAGTTGATAGATGTTTAGGTTGTTTGCATTATTGGTGTATTATGAATAATAGTGCTGAGAACAATTGTGTACAAGTTTTTGTGTGATCATGTTTTCAGTTTTCTCAGGTACATTCTTGAGAGTGGAATTGCTGGGTCATGGCAATTCTGCTTAACTTTTTGAGTAACCACCCAAGTACTTTCCACAGTAGTTGCATCATTTTGCATTCCTTCCAGCAATTTATCAAAGTTACTATTTCTCTACCTTCACACTGACATATGTTATTAATATGTTTTTTTAAAAAAATTATAGTCATTTTAGTGGATGTGAAGTGGTACTCATTGTGGTTCTGATATGCATTTCCCTAATGACTAAAAATGTTGAGTATTTTTTTTCCGTGTGCTTATTGGCCATTTGTATATCTTCCTTGGAAAAATGTCTATTAGAATCCTTTGAGCATTTTAAAATTAAGTTGTCTTTATTATTGAGTTGTAAAAGTTCTTTGTATATTCTGCTTACTAGACCTTTATCAGATATGTAATTTGCAGCTATTTTCCTTCATTCTGTGTATTGTCTTTTTACTTTCTTGATGCACAGACGTTTTTAACTTTTTCAAAGTCCAATTGATTGTTTTTTTCTTTTGGTTGCTTGTGCTTATTTTTCGTTTTATTGATATTACAGTGTAATTGTAATACAAGCTAAATACAAACACAATACAATTGTCAGATATTCAGTTACATATCCTGCAAAACAACATGCCAAGATCAACCTTGAGACATTTATAAACACTAACATTTATAAAATGTCTTCCTCAATTAACTCTAAGGACTCCATATGCGAATACAAAAATCAGAACGTATCAATAATCACATCAAATGCTGAACACTGATTGAGCAGCAAAAGAAAATTCTAATTTTAAAATGTAATGGCTCCAGGTAAAAGCATGCTATTTCCTATATATATATATACTGTCTTTGTATTCTGCATAGAGTTCTAAGGTAAAGATTGTTCTGCTTTTATTAATTGCCAGAAATGATATTCTGTGTGGCTACTTTGTCATGGATCTTTCATTCTTCTTTCCTGATAGACCCTTAGTTTCTTTGAGAGGCGGTTTATGTATTGGTTTTCATCGAATTGAATTATTAAAGGTCAGTTCTGAATAGGAATTTCCTCTGTAAAAACCTCTGTGTTGTCCACTGGTATAACCCTAGTTTTTTGCAGCGAGACAAGGTTTATTGTTTGCATTTTCCAACCATCCCTTAAACTTTTTTCCTGCTATTTCCTTTTTCCCCTGTAATTCCTTTTGCTGTTGTTTTCCTTTCTCCTTCTCACATTATTTAGCGTTTTAAAACTTTTTTTTTTTTTAGTTTTAAGGAGTGGAGAGTTTAATAGGCAAGAAGGAAGGAAAAAGATAGAAGGAAGGTAAAACTATTCTTGTTATTTTTCTTTGTTTTTCTTGCAAATATTCTTTCTCTGGTTCTTTAATTTCTTTATTATTTCTTGGGCCTTTTCTCTTTCTTCTTTTTGTGAACCCACTCCTTATGTTTTTCTTAAAAATTTATCTTTCATTTTTCAAGTTCTTTCTTTTCTTTACTTTTTTCTAGGTGTTGATTTAATTTCTCTAGACCTTTCTCTTGTAGGTGATCACATTCTTCTTTGCCAAAAAACCAGCTTACCATGGCGTAAACCTGGTTTCTCATAAGAGTACCCGTTTTTCTTCTTGGTTATCTCCCGATTTGACCTCACTGCTGATGCATCCCTGTAATTCTATTCCACTCAGCCTTGCCACCTTGACCTCTGAGTCATGTCATGAGCATCTTTGTCCACATCTTTTACATTGCCCCCAACAACAGCATCCTCGCAAAATGAGAAGCTCTGATGGTGGAGGGGAGACAACAGTGATGTGGCAGGATTGGGGCAGCTCAGCTGAGGCTGCAGTGAGCCCACAGACACCACTATCATTTCCAGCCCCTGTCTCCCAGGGCCTGTCAAGAAGACAGAGAAGGTATCTGAGAAGGGCCGAGACGTGGGCCTGCAATCAGCTGGGAAGTGGGTTCGGGGAGGTGGAGAAGCAGCTCCCCACTGCCCTCACCCACATCTGGCCTGCCCAGCCAATGGGTTATGTTTTTTGTATCATACCTAAAATCACCATCTGACTTTGTTCTTGACATTGTATTTTAAGATACGTTTAGGCTGTTGTAGAGGGCTAAGTATATATTGGTTGTTACTGTTCTATGGCATTTCCATTTTAAAAATATGCCACAATTAATTGAATAATTATTCTGTTATTGATTAATATTTGAGTTATCTTCTTATGCTCCTCTTAGTGTTTCTGATGGTACTACTCATCTCCTTTCATTGCTTTTTATTCTGTGCCGGCCTTAAAATGTGGAAGTTGCCCAAGCTTCTGTTGTTAGGTATCTTCTTTTTTCTGTCCTTTTCCTTTTTTCTCTTTTATCTATCTGATCTCTTCATTTGGGGGTAAATAACTATCTATTCCTTTGGGTAGGATTCTGGAGACCTGACTCAATCAGAGTATATTCCCAGGGAGCTTGGCTTGGGTAGGTTATGAGGTTGAGTCATATATATGAAATGGAGTCTTGCTGTGTTGCCCAGGCTGAAGTGTGGTGCTGGGACCTTGGCTCACTGCAACCTCCACCTTCTGGGTTCAAGTGATTCTCCTGCCTCAGATTCCTGAGTAGCTGGCGTTACAGGTGTCTGCCGCCATGCCTGGCTAAGTTTTATATTTTAGTAGAGATGGTGTTTCACCATGTTGGTCAGCCTGGTCTTGAACTCCTGACCTCAGGTGATCCATCCACCTTGGCCTCCCAAAGTGCTGGGATTACAGGAGTGAGCCACCGCACCTGGCCAAGGTTGAGTCATATGTTTACCAAAGCTTATGGTGTAGAGGTCCCTTTCTGGACATCTGAAAAGCATAAAGCTGAGGATAAGCAGGCTGAAATAGAAGCATAATCCATAGATGAATATGAGAGCCATATTCATGTAGAAGGTAGAGCAATTTAGGGGAACTAATGATTGAGAAATGTTATAGCTGATGGATCAGAAACAAGTCTGGGGAGATTTATTGAAGTTGAGACTGATGGATTTTACTTTGATTTTTATGCCTACTTGTTTGGGTTATTCAATAATTAAAGAATATATTGAAAGATCTGACAAAATGGACAATGGCCACCTAATCTAGACATGACTTACTCTTTGAAATCCAAGAGTGATTTTTTTAAGCATCTCATAGACATCATTGCAGAAATGTGTTTTGTACATCAAATTTGATACGTCAAGTTATGTGTGGCGGCTCATGCCTGTAATCCTAGCACTTTGGGAGGCTGAGGTGAGCAGATACCCTGAGATCAAGAGTTCAAGACCAGCCTGGCCAACATGGCAAAATCCTGTCCCTAGAAAAACAAACAAACAAACAAAAAAATTAGCTGGGCATGGTGGTATGTGTCTGTAGTCCCAGCTACTCAGGAGGCTGAGGCACAGGCATCACTTGAACCTGGGAGGCAGAGGTTTCAGTGAGCTAAGGTGGCTCTACTGCACTCCAGCCTGGGCAACAGACCAAGACTCCATCTCAAAAAAAAAAGTTGATGTGTGAACTGATCTTCCCTTTCGAACTACTTTCCTTGGGAAAGCATACATAGTGCCACAACTGTTCTCCGTATTTCAAAGTCAAGAATCTCTGAACCATCTTTGATTCAGTCTTCTTGCTGATCATCTATTTTTAATCAATTGTCAAGTCCTATTGGTTTCCCTTCCAAACATCACTCTTAGACATTCTTTCGTAGTTCAGTCTCTCCTTTGGACCACTGTAATGACTTTCTTACTGACCTCCCCAAGTATAATCTCTGACCTCTTTAATCTATCTTTCACATCATCATAGTAGCAGAGAAGCTACTATCTGCATGTCACTATTTAATTTTAAATACGTTATAATTAAATACAATAAAAAATTTAGTTCCTCTGTGAAACTAGCAACAATTCAAGTACTCATGTGGCTAATTAGTGACTGTGTTGGACCCTGCAAATACAGAACATTGCTATAGTTCCAGAAAGTTCTATTCTGTTTAGAATATAGGCAGATAATAATGCCTTTACTGTTTTGATAATTTGTTATCTTTCTCCCTAGCTTGTAGCAGAAAGTGCAAGTTTCTTGATGTAGAATTTAAATCCCAAATTATTTTCCTAGCATTGACTTCTTTTTTATTTTGGGACAGAGTCTCACTCTGTCACCCAGGTTGGAGTGCAGCTGAGTGAACTCAGGTCACTGCAATCTCTGCTTCCCAGGTTCAAGTGATTTTCCTGCCTCAGTTTCCCAAGTAGCTGGGATTACAGGTGTGTGCCACCATGCCCAGCTAATTTGTGTATTTTTAGTAGAGACAGAGTTTCGACATGTTGGCCAGGCTGATCTTGAATTCTTGACCTCAGGTGATCCACCCTCCTAGGCCTCACAAAGTGCTAGAATTACAGACACGAGCCACTGCGTCCAGCCTAGCATTGACTTCCTTGCATTCTTTCCCAAACTAGCTATGGTGGTCTATTTTCCTATTTCTCAAGCATTCCATGCAATTTTGTGCCTCTGTGTTTTTGATATTCTCTTTCTTTCTCTCTCTTCTTGTTTTCTTTTTTGGCTGAGATGCTTTCTTTGTTCCTCCTTTCTCATTTTTTGTATGTTTAAATCTTCCTCACTGTCAGTACCCTGTTCAAATGATATTTCCTCCCAGGACTCTTAGCCTACCAGAAAGATAAGCTTCTTTATTCACTTTCTACATATTGTTACTTGTACTTCTATTTAACATTTATGGCATTCTCTCTTGTATTATAATTATTTGTTTATCAACCATCTCTCCCATTAGATGGAATTATATCTTGTTTAAGGCAGGAATGCTTCTAATTTATTTTTCCATGCTCAAAATGTTCAGTAGAGAGTCTTGGACATTTGGAAGCAAATTAGTTCAATTGAATTAAAGTGATGGTTGTTGTGGGCTATGGTTTGGTCTGCTCAGAGAAATGCCCTAGGAAGCAGTAATTAGGAAGTTCTTACGTTTTACAACAAACGTGCAGGTAAGGAAAGGTTGCAAAACACAGGGCACAGGAAAGGGTGGTGATTCAACTACTGGTGCAAAAGGATTTCAGAACTTGGAGCCCAGACACTGTATTGGTGACAAAACATTTTGAGCAGCAGCCTTTATATCTTATAGGTAAGTGTCTGGGCAGTGACTTGGCTCTTCTGGGGGGTGAAATCACAGGAGTGACTTCTTCAGGCCCCCTAGACCTTGGACCAAGCTCATCTTTCTCAGGCTGTGATCATCGTGATCACTTTGGGAATCACTGTGATCCCAGTATAAACATTGTGATGTTCTTCCTGTGAAAAACAGAAGAGGGCAAGGCAAGCCTGAATGTTCTCAGATTTATGTTTTTCTCTATGCTCTTCTCATATGTTTTTTGATGCTAAGTGTGACTTTCAAATATAGCTAATTTGTTTTTTTCCCACTAGTTTTACTTTCACTATGAATAAACCCAGCTCTGATTTTCTCAGATCAGGGGATTGGAAGCTGAGATGGTAGCAGAAGCAATGCAGGCAAAAATAATGCAAAAATTATGTCAATTTCCTAATTATGAATTTGGTCTTAGTGGTCTGAGTGTTCTTTTTAGAGCAGAACATGTTAAACTGTGGCCTATAAACATGAATGAGAGTACAAGAAATCTTGAAACTGAATAATTACATGTGCATTTAAAAAAATTATTTGTTATTTTTATGGGTACATAGGAAGTACCTATATTTAAGGGGTACATGAGATACTCTGAGGCACACAGGTATAATAATCACATCAGGGTAAATGGAGTATCCATCACCCCAAGCATTTATCATTTCCTTGTGTTACAAACATTCCAGTTATACGCTTTTAGTTATTTTTAAATGTACAATAAATTATTGTTGACTGTAGTTACCTTGTTGTGCTATCAAATACTAGCTCTTATTCATTCTATACCTTGGCACCCATTAACCATCCCCACTTCTTCCCCACCCCTACTACTCTTCCCAGCCTCTGGTAACCAGCATTCTACTATCTATCTTCATTCGTTCAATTGTTTCAATTTTTAGCTCCCACGAATGAGTGAAAACATGCAAAGTTTGTCTTTTTGGGCCTGGCTTATTTCACTTAACATAGTGTCCTGTTCCATCCATGTTGCTGAAAATGACAGAATCTTATTCTTTTTAATGGTGGAATAGTGCTCCACTGTGGGTATGTACCACATTTCCTTTGTCCATTTGTCTGTTGATGGACACTTAGGTTGCTTCCAAATCTTGGTTATTGGCATTTTCCATATGCTGAACCAGTCTTACACCCTGCGATAAACCCTATTTGGGCATGATGAATGATCTTTTTAATGCGTTGTTGAATTCAGTTTGCTAGTATTTTGTTGAGGATTTTTGCATGAATGTTCATCTGGGATATTGGTCTGTAGTTTGCTTTTTTTTTTTTTTTTTGATGTGTCTTTGTCTGGTTTTGCTATCAGGATATTATTGGCTGCATAAAATGAATTTGGAAGTATTACTTCCTCCTCTATTTTTTTGGAATGATTTGAATAGGATTGGTATCAGTTATTCTTTAAATGTGTGGTAAAATTCAGCAGTGAAGCCATCAGGTCTCAGGCTTTTCTTTGGTGGGAGACTGTTTATTACGTCTTTGATCTTATTATTAGTGGCTATTTCAGGTTTTGAATTTCTTCATGGTTTAATCTTGGTAGGTTGTAGGTATCCAGGAATTTATCCATGTCTTCTAGGTTTTACAGTTTATGAGCAACTAGTATATACTATGATCAATGATCATAGTAACCACTGATGATCCTTGGAATTTCTGTGCTATCAGTTATAGTTGCTCATTTTTTCCTCTCTGATTTTATTTATTTGGGTCATCTCTCTTTTTTTTTCTTGGTCTGTCTAAAGATGTGTTGATTTTGTTAATTTTTTCAAAAAAACAACTATTTCTTTCATTGATCTTTTTCTTCGCTTCAATTTCATTTATTTCTGCTCAGATATTTATTATTTCTTTGACTAATTTTGGGTTTGCCCTTTCTTTCTCTCCCCTCTCTTTCCCTCCCTTCCCCTCCCTCCCTCCCTCCCTCCCTCCCTCCCTCCCTCCCTCCCTTCCTTCCTTCCTTCCTTCCTTCTCCATAAAAGTGATTTTCTCTGATGATATGTTTTGATTTCTTGGTTTTCATTTTTCGGATATCTGTTGTATGATTTTTTTGATTTGAGGTTGCCATGAGGCTAGCAAATGATATCTCATGAAGCATTATTTTAAGCTGATGACAACTTAACACTGATTGCAAAAACAAGCAAGCAAACAGAAAACTAATAAAACTCTACATTTTAACTTCATCTTCCTGCTTTATAATTTTTTGTTGTTTCTATTTATATATTATTATGCTGTCTATGTCTTGAAAAGCTGTCACAGTCATTATTTTCTACTGGTTCATCTTTTAGTCTTTCTACTCAAGATATAAGTAGTTTACATACCACAATTACAGTGTTATAATATTCTGTGTTTATCTGTGTACCCACTATTGCTAATGAGTTTTGCACCTTCAGATGATTTCTTATTGCTCATTAACATTCTTTTCTTTTAGATTAAAGAGCTTCCTTTAGCATTTCTTGTAAGACAGGTCTGATGCTGATGAAATCTCTCAGATTTTCTTTATCTAGGAAAGGCTTTATTTCTCCTTCATGTGTGAAAGTATTTTCACTGCATATACTGTTCAAGGTAAATGTTTTCTTCCTTCAGCATTTAAAATATGTCAGGCTGTGTCTAGAAATGTCATCCAGGAGCTAAGACCTGGAATTGGGGCCTCAATGCTTTGCCTGGTGCCCCATTTAAGTGTTGCTGAGCTGGTATACAAGTTGCAAGACAAATTTCTCTTAACTCTCCCCTCTCTCTCCAGGAGATGTGCGCTTCATTGCCTGTGATTGGGGGAGAGGTGACACAAGCATTCCTTTGGCCCCCATGGCTAATGTCTCACTAGGTCACATGCTCCCAAGTACACTGTCTCTGAGCCTAGCACAGCACCAAGACTTGCCCAGGAAGTTCTTGTGGCCTAAACTTCCTTTCAAGTTTGTCTAGAACCCCAGAGCACTTTAGCACCCTGGTGGTGCGGCTAGCTGGAACTCAAGCTGTGACTACTGGGCTGGACAGTTCCCCTCTGGCTAGGCGGGGTCTAAATGCTCCGTCTGTGGGTGCTGGCTGAGCTCTGGCTCCTGTCGCTTTCTGCTGTGACAGGGCTGCTATGAGTTTTAATGCCAAGTCCTATGATCACTGTGCTCTCCCTCTCCCAAATGCACAGATTTTCTCTCTGCATTACATAGCTGTGAGGGATAGGGGAGGGATGGTGTAAGTGATTGAAGACTGTCTTTCCTACCCGCTTTAGTGCATCTTTCCTTGATAGGATGTTAAACCAGTTACTGTGATCTCTCACCTGATTTTTGGTTCTTATAAAGGTACTTTCTTGTGTGGATAGCTGTTGAATTTCATGTTCCTGTGAGGGTAGGGGGCAGTGGTAGACAATTGCTGGAGGCTTCTATTCAGCCATCTTGTTCTGCCTCCTGGATATGTGCATATTTTGGGAGAAAGAGTTTGCTTTTATTAGATTTTGCAAAGGTTTTTGTGAACATAGAGCAAAAAAAATCACATTTTAAAAATATTCACATTTTTCATTAATTCAGTAAATATCTATTGAGAACATAATATGGGACAGACATACTTTTGAGGCTGGCGTACAATTGTGGAATCAGACAAAGATTCTTCTTCATTGAATTTATGATATGATGAGTAATATTTCACAAGCAATGTCATGGGCATCAGAGAAAACACAATGAAGCCAAAATACTCAGATTCTAATTTCAGATGTACATGTTACCCAAGAATATACAATGGAAAAGTCCATCTTGGGGTTCTTATCTATGTAGTGTGAAATATCTGAACAGTGGTCCACTTTACACTGGTTTCCTTGCACATTGTAGACATAACTATGGTGTCTTGAATGATTTAGTTTCCTAGTTTTACATGGTCTTCCTACTTTGAGAGTCTTTGAATAGTCTGAAATAATATGATGCATGCTGGTACAAGGCAGTCCTAGCGTGGTTGGGGCCTGATCCTCCAAGAAAGCCCCTTCTCCACTGAGTTCTATTATTTGCTCTCTTCTTTGGCTAGAGTTCCTCTAGTCTAGGTCATCATTAGCTGCCACTGGATGGAGCTATAGCATCATCTAAATAATCTTTCTATTGATTCCAGGAGTAATTTCCCTAACACTTAGCCCTCAATTTTCTTAGCTGTAATAAGTAAGGATTGTTCAGTTCCTGCAATTTTGGAGTTGTAGTATTTTATTACTTACTTGGCTGTATTCCCTGAGTTCTTTTACAGATTCTTAAGATGTATTTTTAAAAATTAGGTATGTTAATTTTGCTTTGGCAATTTTGTGACATCTTTAAGATAAGTAGAGAAATCCTGGAGTGTTGCAAACCAATACTGGTAATTACCAGAGTAGGTGAATTAAATACTGCTGACATGTGTTTTCTGCAACCTTAATAAGTAATGACATGGCTTAAACTTTCCTTACACTGGGGGACCATTCAGTGATTTCCTGCTGTCTTGAGATAAATTGCAGAAATTGTAAATTAAAATATTTTTCAAGTTTTACCAGTTTTTATATGCTGAAAACTATACCCAGAAAAATTAGTGTTATTTTCAATATCATATTAGAAAACTTTTGATTTAATTTTTTTGAATATTTATCTTCTATTATCTACCTTTCTATTCATAATCTATTTTACTACCAGTACTGTGTAAGCACTCTATACTAATAGGAAATACTTGACGAAAAAATATTATCTCTCAAATCACCTAATAAATTGTTACTTTTTGAATGGCCAATACTGATCTATAATCAGACTCTTAACCAACAGCTAATATAAGACTAAGACCTATGCATGGTGAATTGTCATTATTATTTTATTTATGCCATCAGTAACGTTAGATTTGACCCATTTAAATATAACCGTTCTTATCCTGTATTCTTTTCCTCTGTAGGTTCATTGCTCTCCTCCATAAGCAAGAACAATGTCTCAGGTCAGATGTACACTTAAAAGATTGACTAGCCAATAGAAATGCATATTCTTATATTCATCTGGTTGAACCGAACTGGAAATTTTGTGACCTTGTATTAGAAATGATTACTACCATTCTATAAAGACCTTTTAAAATGTTTATTGGCATCTCACATCCTTTACTTCTCTTTTAATAAATTAGTAATGAATTTCTAATACAACAGTTCAATGAAAACATTTACACCTGGCTAGGCACAGTGGCTAACTCTTGTAATCCCAGCACTTTGGGAGGCCAAGGTGGGCAGATCATGAGGTCAAGAGATCAAGACCATCCTGGCCAACATGGTGAAACCTTGTCTCTACTAAAAATACAAAAATTAGCTGGGTGTGGTGATATGCATCTGTAGTCCCAGCTACTTGGTAGGCTAAAGCAGAATCGCTTGAACACGGGAGGCAGAGGTTGCAGTGAGCCGAGATTGCGCCACTGCACTCCAGCCTGGGTGACAGAGCAAGACTCTGTCTCAAAAAACAAAAACAAAAGCAAAAACATTTTCACCTTTATGTATAGTGTTTATTACTTCGTGATTTAAAGACTTACAAAATAACAAAATCAGTTTCCTGGAACAAGGCAGACAAGTCCACTACTTCTTCAATGTTGCCGATTTTTCTAGTTGCTTGTTTTTATTATAGGAGATGAAAAGAAACTTTCTGAAGGTTAAACATTGCTAAGACACATTAATAATAAATGAAACAGAAAATTTCAATTTTTAAAACATAATTAGAATTTTTTAAAATCGTATTTTAGGTTCTGGGGTATATGTGCACATCATGCAGGGTTGTTGCATAGGTACTTACATGGCAAGGTGGTTTGCTGCCTCATCCGCCCCGTCACCTATGTCTGGCATTTCTCCCCATGTTATCCCTCCCCAACCTCCCCACCCCCTGCTGTCCCTCCCCTAGCCACCCACAACAGACCCCTCCCTGTGTCCATGTGTTCTCATTGTTCAACACCTACCTATGAGTGAGAACATGTGGTGTTTGATTTTCTGTTCTTGTGTCAGTTTGCTGAGAATGATGATTTCCAGATTCAACCATGTCCCTACAAAGGACACGAACTCAGCATTTTTTATGGCTGCATAGTATTCCATGTTGTATATGTGCCATGTTTTCCCTGTCCAGTCTATCATCGTTGGGCATTTGGGTTGGTTCCAGGTCTTTGCTATTGTAAACAGTGCCACAGTGAACATACATGTGCATGTGTCTTTATGGTAGAATGATTTATA
Source organism: Cacajao melanocephalus (assembly GCA_963573385.1). Taxonomy (NCBI): domain Eukaryota; kingdom Metazoa; phylum Chordata; class Mammalia; order Primates; family Pitheciidae; genus Cacajao; species Cacajao melanocephalus. The sequence goes on along the minus strand of CAUYLG010031364.1, from coordinate 168 downwards.
ATCCTTTGGGTATGTACCCAGTAATGGGATTGCTGCATCAAATGGAATTTCTATTTCTAGATCCTGGAGGAATCACCACACTGTCTTCCATAATGGTTGAACTAATTTACACTCCCACCAACAGTGTAAAAGTGTTCCTATTTCTCCACATCCTCTCCAGCATCTGTT